>OU015496.1:77104923-77144923 GCA_907164885.2 Dolomedes plantarius
TTCACCGAATATTTTCGTGCCATTTGATCAAGTACATCAACACCATATTTAGTATCATTGTAGAAAGTTTGGGCCTGTTCACATAGGAGTCCGTTACGTTGCGTTAAGGAAAAGATGACGTTGAGACGAAAATAAACCAATCATAGGCGTTAAAAATTTCATTGCTAATCGTTTGGAGGCGTATGATTGGTTTATTTTCGTCTCAACGTCATCTTTTCCTTAACGTAACGCAACGGACTCCTATGTGAACAGGCCCTTACTGTTTCAGGTGACTTCTTTTCATTATTTGCTATTGCGACGCTTGAATGAAGTTTGCTCAATATAATAACGTTTTTTTCCTTTTTACCTTGGTATACAGTTAGTGTGGCACCAGTTTTTTCGTGTTTGTGAACACTCGTGGAATAAAGAATATCTTTTTTTTTTCAAATTATCTGGAATTTCTCTTAGCTCGATTTTCAGTCCCAACAAGACTTGTTTTATTCTTTATGAATTATTTTGCTAGTTCCAAAGACGTAAAGAAATTGTCGACCGTTACATCATGTCCTTTATTTTTATATGGTTCCATTAGTTTTATCACAACGTATTCGGCTATTCTTTGCCCTTCAGGTCGGGATTCATTTTTTCCCAAATAAGGAAAAGCATTCAAAACATATTTTGTTTCCACATCAGCAGCAACCCAGAATTTTTTACCATACTTATCTGGTTTTGTTGCTATAAACTGGGTCAATGTTCATCGCGTTTTACTGAGAAACAGTTGTTCATCTATTGTGATATTCTTTCCAGGCTTATAACATTGAATACATTTCTCTACGAATCGATCCCAAACTTTCGAAATCATAGCCAATTTGTTTTCTTGAAGTCGTTGTGAACGTGTTGATTTTATGTCAAATCTTAAAAATCTGGGTATTTCAAGAAATCTGTTTCTTCCTGTGAAGAATTCTTGTATTTCAAAATAATACCACAAATTTTCAATACTGCAGAAAACACATTTATTTAACAAATTAATTTAACATACCAACTAGAGCCCAAGGCTCACCTAGTTCTAAGATCATGAAGCTACAGAAGGAGGAGCAGCTCAGTGTTAAAAATGTGTCTCACATTTTGTCGCCGCCACTAGATGGCGCGCGCATGTAATAGCGGGCGGCTTAGATACGGACAACCATACGCTTTAATATGGATTTTTCGTATTTTTCCTAGCGAAAACAAATTGTTTTATTTTAGTGCGTATTTAATATGAATTTTTTTATTCAATTTAACAATTGCTTATTTTCATTCAAAATCTTTATTTCAAGTGCTTTTTTTGGTACAATTCATTAAAATTCTTAAAGGAAATGAGTAAATATGCTTTTTCAGAATAATTGTGTATTGGTTTCAGAATAAATGAGTTCAGAATTTTGTAATAATTTAATAGTTAAGGAAATGAAATTACAGAAAAGAATTGTGAAGAAATTTTTATATCATAGTTCATAATCTCTTATGGAAACAAAAATGTGAGAAATAATACTTATTAACCAAAACACACACACACATAGTAGAAAAGCAACATTGTCTATCAATCACAAAAAAATTCTTACCAGGACTAATAAAATAGGAAGTCAATTCAGCATTTAATCAGACAATACTTTAAAATATCTTCCTTTGGAAAAAAAATCAGTCAAAGCATCTCAGATTACACTTTTTAAAACTGGCATAATCGTCAAGTTGGTAAATTGCTGAATACAAATTTTTTCAGCGAATTAAAAAGAAAAAAACAAGTAACTTTGGCAAGGACAAATCAGCTATATTTTTGAATTTTCACAAAGTACGCATTTTATTGCATAAGCAGATTTTGTACGCATATTTTGCATAAGCATTTATAGTAACAACATTGCTTATCATACAATGAAAACTTATTTACTTAACTAACTTAATAGTGATTAAATTCAATATTATGGTTCCAGCATTGTCAGGAATTACCTTCAAGTTGGTAAATTATCGTTTACAAATATTTTCAGCAAATTAAAAAGAAAAAACCCCAAATAACATTGATAAGGACAAGTCAGCTATATTTTCGCATTTTCACAAAGTATGGGTTTCATTGTACTCACAGTAAAAAGATAGAAAATATTAATTTTTTTTAAAATTACACTCAACAGATTTTGCATAAGCATTTATAGTAACAACATTTTTTATCATACAGTGAAAACTTATTTACTTATCAACTAACATAATAGTGAAAATATTAAGAAAAGTTAACTGGAAATATTTTATTTCTGTGCACAATTTAAAAAAAAATGATGGCTTTAGTTCAGACGTGTAGCTCAATTTGCCATAACCACAAAATATATTGAATAGAAGAAAAGTATTTCATAATTATAAAGAACTGAAATTAACAACATACACTATTAATACATTATTATAAAATAAAAATTAAATGTGTGATATACAATTTACTATAGATAAATTTGATAAAAAAATTATACATCACAGGTTTTGCAGATATTGATAACATTATTCATTGATATTGACAAGGGAATAACTTCAGACAAGAGAATAATTCAATTCAAAAGTAATATAAAATGAAAGCTTAAATTTAATAATACAGAATTATAATTTCGATTCTTTTCTCAGTCTTTTAACATTAGCGCAGAGTTGGCATTTTTATTCTCTTGTTCGCATATAAAATGCATGCGCGTAATCAGAAAAAAGTTAATAACCTTTTGAATTAAATTAAAGTTATGTTGCTCAGTGCAACCAATTACTGGCATAGGAGGACCAGTATAATCGTCACTTTACTTACATGTCACGCCATCTACCGGTGAGCGACAATAATCGGTCCATTTTTCGAAAAATTCCCCATTGAAGCTTACGCTCCTTCTGTAGCTTCATGTCTAATATATTCATGGAATACTTAAAAAACAAAGTTTTTCTTTTAATAAAAAGAAACGAGAGTTTCCTTGTTGCCACAGCGTAAAAAGAAATATTTTTTCATCTCGTTCAGTTCACGGTGACAAAATTAAACAATGATAAATAAATTCGCGTGAACAAAATAATAAATTTAAATAATCGTTTTGCTGTTAACATAATAAATTGAAACTTATGAAGGGGATTTCACATTTCCCATTGTGTGTTTACAAAACTTCAAGCCCCAAGAGTCAGACCACAAGGATTGTAATTCTATATTTTTAGCACCACTTACTCCACGTGCATACAATGTTGCTAACCAATTATCATCTTACAAAACTCTCTTTGCTTCAGTCTCCGTGCATTTTCTAATATGTTCTAACATATGTTTATCAATGAGAAGAAGCTGTAACGCGTTGATCGAGGTAGCAATCGACTCAACAAAAAATCACAGCCAAATAAATTAAAATCGACGAATTTATTTCAATTCGGAGGAGAAAATTTGGAGATTGAAGATCCGTTACATAGTCAATGAAAGTCCTCTAAAATGACGACTGAGTCCGTTAGGAGGAGTTACCACTTGGAGTTTCGCTAATTCAATATCATCGAATAGTTCGTTGAAATTAGAGCAAGTCCCTCGATTTTCACTCCCTGCAGGGCGGATGACTGCGAGGCACTTTATAGAATCAGGATGATCCGGACTGATGATTTCGTTGAACTGTACCCAAGCTTCCTAGCCGAAGCTAAAAGTTTTCTTCGTGAGAAATAAGCCGCCGACTACGCAAGTCCGCGTATAGCCGTTTTCTTTCGACCCTGGATGGTCGGAGGAGTCTACCACAGCTTAGCCGGTCGCTAACTGACTTTTTGTCGCCCCGTCTAATTTTTGGACTCTCTCGCTCCGTCCAGAGAACTCGTGTCCTATTGGCTCTGCTAATCGTGATGTCATTCTAGACTTTTCGATTTGCTGGCAGGCAAGGTTGAAATTCTAGTGATTTCATGGTGGTCCGCGTCATTAATCTGGAGCACCGTGGCGAATTTCTGTTCCGCCAAGATGTCACGTTTTTCCCACCGCTTTGTGTTCCTTTCGTTCCAGCTCGCTGTCACCTGTTATACGTTAAAGGGGGGGGCGTGTCGGTCAGTTGCGACATATTCCAGCCATGTGCTGCGTATATTTTAATTGTGAGAATTATTTTAATTCGTCACAATCCCTCCCCCGTTGGGGAGATTTTGTCTTGCAGGCAAAATCTGGAAACAAGGGTTAACATGGATCACCTGACAACATCATTAAAGGCAATCATAATTTAATCTTTAAAATTACAAAATTAAGTGCTTAAAAATTTTCAAAAGAAAAATTATTTGCAACACTATTATACAATTACACACTACTAAATTAGTCAATTAATTACAAATTCTTAAATTATTCAATTGATTACACATTATTAAATTACTCTTTTATTCTGACAGCATCCTGCTCAAACAGTCTGCGTGCCCAATTTCCTTTTCAGAGAATTATAGCAAAATACAAATCCTTTTAACTAATTTCCGTTGAAGAAATCTATCACTAACCAAAATTCGTGTATGTTTCTTTTTTAGTAAAACATACCATATACAAGTCATTTAAACTAAATTCCCTTCGGAAAGCCTAGCGGCGTTCACAAAAACCGTCTCATTATTTTTAACAAAAACAGAACAGTTATATAATTGGACATATTAATAAGTAATTTCCCTACATAAAAATAAGCAATTTAAAATTCAATTAATAACACAAAAAATCAACACAGTAATTCGATTAAATTCCTAGGTTTTCTATTCACACGGATTACCTAGATCATTATAGCTACATTTGACCCTAAGAATTTCGTTTGAAAGGTTCGAATTTCTCGAATCTACACCATTTAAATTTGGATGTAACTTTCTGACTCACATCCCACTTGTTTTGAAGTGCCCAAGAAAACTTTTCACTGGGTCTCGGTAAGTCAACCGTTCCCTTTATCTTAGAAAATTTCCTCAACTTTCTCTTCTGCCTAAGTCTTAGACAAATCTGCGCCTTCTTGGCTAATTTACTTTCATTTCCAAATTTTGAGCTTTCATAAGCCCAGAACAACTTTTCCACACGCCTCTCGAGTCGCCCTCGAGTTCCTAATAATAGCTTACAGAATTCCTCAATCGGTTTTTCATTTACCTCTTGGGACTCGACATTTTTGGCTGTCTCAGTCTTATGCAACCCCCCTTTCAGAGCGTCACTACTGAAACATCTGGTTATTCCATTCTCCTGGGGAGATATACCACGCTCGACCCTATTCTTCGCGTTTCCCTTAAACTCCGTCGAAACCTGACAATCAAGGGTGGGCGGATTAGCGCTCCTCCTCTGGCTTGGAGGTTCAACAATGACTTTTCCTAAACCTCCCACTTGGAAAGAATTACCTACAAAAGACTCTGAATTCGCCTTCGTCAAAAGTGAGTGCTGTTTCACGAAACCAGTTTCCCTCTGGTCAGAATTAGATCCCTGAAAAACAGTTGCAGGGGAACTTCCCTCAATTCCTGTTTCAATCCTGTGACAAAACGCAAGTTCCGGCCTTTCGCCTGACCGAAATTCCTCTCTATTCTTACAGAGTAATTTATTTGGTTCCCTCAGAGTTTCGGCTCCTACGAATTCCCTAAGGATACCCTCGCTAAATTTTGAGTCAGTCTCTTGACTCGTTTCCTTTTTGCGTCGATTTTCTCGCGTCACTACCGCATTAATTTTCTGAGAATTATTTTCACGGGAGTCAATTAATTTTTGGGTGGAATTCCCCAATAAATAATTGTTCATCTCTACGGATTTCCCTACGATAGCTGCTTTCGTCAAAATGGTTCCAAATTCGGGGCTCTCTAATTTTATCCGAGCTATCGGTAAGCACCTCAATTCATTTTCTAGGGGCTGCCTTACCCATATTTTTTCCCCCGTAAAATCCTCGGGTTTAGTCACGAGTAATGGAGCTAAATCAAGACTACTACCTGTATCTCGTAAAATAGTCATTTCCCTAGAATTTACCTTGGCCTGGCTTAGATAGGGTTTAAAAGAAGGATCAAAATTTTTTGTCACGGCCAGATAATTTATAATTCCCACCTCCTTCCGGGGTTCGGGACAATTTGGTTTAAGATGGCCTGGCTGATTACAATTATAGCATACGATTTCCTTCTTACGTTCAAACTCCCTCGTTCGCCATTCAGGATCAATATTCCTAGCCCTATGCCCATTGTTTTGCCCGCTCTCGCTAGTTTCAACTCTTTTCTCAACCTGGGGTTTTTCAGTTTTTGGGCGGTCTACGACTCTCTTTTCCGTAGGTTTAAAACTTTGGGGTTTCTTTAAGAAGCGTCTAGATGCTTCATAATGGTCTAGTTTCTTTGCTAGATCATCCGGATCATTTAAGTTTCCCCAGTCATCTATGAAATGTTCTTTCATTTCATTAGGGGCGCGTTTTTTCAACTGATCCGCTATCATCAGGTCTTTCAAAGTCTCATAATCTATGACCTCGATTCCCTCTAACCAACCTTCTAGGTAGCTACGCAACTCAAAGATGAGATCTTGCCATAGCGTCCCTTCTTGTTTCCGGTGTGTTTGAAATTTCGTTCTAAATGCCTCTGAGCTAAGCTTAAATCTTTCTAACAACACGGATTTAACATGGTCATAATCATCCCATTTATCGTCCGGTATTTTAACAATTAACTGAGCAATCTCTAGGGGTAGCAATTCAATTAAGTCGGTTACCCAATCATCCTGATCAATACCTATTTTCCGAGCTTGGCGCTTAAATAATGTAAGAAATAAAGCCATATCGGACTTTTCTGGGTCGTATTTTTGCATTCTAAGGGTTTTGCGGGGTCTCGCGCTCTCATTACTCATAGAGGCTACGCTAGCGATTTCGGCGCTTTGCGTTAACCGTAACTTCTCAAGTTCGAAATTTCGCTCCTCCCTTAGTCTCTGAGATTCCAATTCTCGTTCGTCCCTTAACTTTTGCGATTCCAATTCTCTAGCCTCAACTTTTAGTCTATCCTCAATTATGGTTTCCAGCATTAATTTGGCACTTTCTTCATCATAATCTTCGCTCCCTACGATTTTCTTAGAGAGGTCTATTATCGTCTCTTCATCCCCCACCCCCAATCGAAATTCCCTAGCGAGGTTTTGAAGATCGGCTTTTCTATGCCGTTTTAAGAAAGCCATATTAATATCTTACAATTTTACTGGACACAAGTTTACTAGACAATTTTACACTCCTAGCTTCCCTTTCCAAAATTTTACAAAATACAATACACACAGAAATACAATAATACACAATTCTCTTATCGACTTAGCAGAAGATAAGGAACTGTTCTTCCATTCAATCGCAACTGCTTTTGAGTAGGGTAGAAAAGCTTAACCTCTACAATCGTTTGCTTTCGAATTACAACATACCATAAAGAATCAATAATTCGATTACTAGCAATAATAATATCATTTCAACATCAATATAACACTTAGTTGCAATAAACACTTTTCATATACGACACTAAACTCAATTATTTCACTGGCTAATTTAATTCGTAATATACACAATTCAAAAATACACTCAGAACTTTTGCAATTAAGACCACCTTAAAATTTTACTCAATTAATTTTATAATTCAGACTTGCATACTGTTTGAACAGTTACTGATGCTTGCGCGTAACTCTTGCTCTACACATAAAAAACACAATTCTACTAAATTTTCACTTGTAATATTTTCCACATATTTTAATTCAAACACAATTACTTTTCGATTAGAATCAAGTGCATTTACTAATTTATCTTACAGCACCGATCAACAATTATACATGCAAACTAAGAATAGTCTTTAATTTAAAATTAGCATATATTACTTTTACAACACAATTTCTTTGCCTCTAAGAATGAGTCAGGCTTACCTTCTCTGACGACCCTCGTTCTGCAATCGATGTCGGTCAGATCAATGTTGTGGCTCCTTTGCGGAATTTTGTCGGCACGGCAACGGATATTAGTACACGGCGGTTTCCATCGGCTGAGGCTCCCGGTACTTCCTTCTACTTTCCAGGACAGGGCGTCCTAACAGGGGTGCTTCCTGGACAGGGTGTCCTACATCTATATTCGTCGATAATGTGCACAATGTCGTGGGCCGTCGCTGTTGATTAAACGACTATTCTTGATCCCACCGCTGCCACCAATATAAAGGCTGTAACGCGTTGATCGAGGTAGCAATCGACTCAACAAAAAATCACAGCCAAATAAATTAAAATCGACGAATTTATTTCAATTCGGAGGAGAAAATTTGGAGATTGAAGATCCGTTACATAGTCAATGAAAGTCCTCTAAAATGACGACTGAGTCCGTTAGGAGGAGTTACCACTTGGAGTTTCGCTAATTCAATATCATCGAATAGTTCGTTGAAATTAGAGCAAGTCCCTCGATTTTCACTCCCTGCAGGGCGGATGACTGCGAGGCACTTTATAGAATCAGGATGATCCGGACTGATGATTTCGTTGAACTGTACCCAAGCTTCCTAGCCGAAGCTAAAAGTTTTCTTCGTGAGAAATAAGCCGCCGACTACGCAAGTCCGCGTATAGCCGTTTTCTTTCGACCCTGGATGGTCGGAGGAGTCTACCACAGCTTAGCCGGTCGCTAACTGACTTTTTGTCGCCCCGTCTAATTTTTGGACTCTCTCGCTCCGTCCAGAGAACTCGTGTCCTATTGGCTCTGCTAATCGTGATGTCATTCTAGACTTTTCGATTTGCTGGCAGGCAAGGTTGAAATTCTAGTGATTTCATGGTGGTCCGCGTCATTAATCTGGAGCACCGTGGCGAATTTCTGTTCCGCCAAGATGTCACGTTTTTCCCACCGCTTTGTGTTCCTTTCGTTCCAGCTCGCTGTCACCTGTTATACGTTAAAGGGGGGGGGGCGTGTCGGTCAGTTGCGACATATTCCAGCCATGTGCTGCGTATATTTTAATTGTGAGAATTATTTTAATTCGTCACAAAGCCATGAACTCATGACGGACTCATTGACGTTTCGCTTTGCGTAATTAGTAGGACCGCTACATTCACGTAAAATATTTCTATTAGGAAATCTACCCGAAGCAGAATCCACGTTGTAAGGTTTCCATTCGGTGCCATCTCGAGCGACTTATAAATCTAAAATAGTCTGGGTGCTACAAACATCTTCTTTATTACTTTCATCAGATTCATTTTTATATATGATTTCATTATCATCCGAATCTAAATCAGAACACGAGAGCTCACCTCCATCACATTCATTTTCGGACAGTTCTCTCAAAAGATTTTCAATTTCTTTTTCCTTGATATCCATGAAGCTCGCCTGAACAAAAAAAAATATATTCTCCTGGTTAACCTAGACATTGAAAAGGCGTATGATTCCGTTTGGATTGACGGGTTGATTTACAAACTGGCTTCCGTTGATGTTGGTGGAAATGTTTTATTATGGATTTCTTAGTGGCTACAGGATAGGAATATTAAGGTGAAATGGCACAATCACATCCCCCCCCCTCAAAAGGTTACGTCTGGAATTCCTCAGGGTAGCGTTCTGTCCCCATTTCTTTTCTCTATGTATATGCTTGATATTTTTGAAACGACCCCGTCCAGGGTTACTGTGCTGACTTACGTTGATGACATTTTTGTGTATGCTATTGGTGTTGATCCTGCTACCACTTGCAATGTTTTGCAAACAGCTCTTGATAACATTCTGAAGTGGTGTAATTTTTGGAAGTTTTCTCTCTCCCCATCGAAGAGCACGGCTATAAATTTTTCAAGGGGTAGATTTTCCTGCCCTGAAAGCCGTTTCGCTGGCCATCCTATTCCGTGGAGTAAAAATATCAAAATTCTGGGTTGCGTCCTGTCGTCAACCATGTCCATCGCGCCTCAGGTTCAGTATCTGCGTGAAAAAACTCACCGCCGGCTAAACATGCTAAAATGTTTGGTGGATAAAACTCGTGGCGCCACTAGCCGGACTCTTATCCCAATCGTCAATGCGGTTATCCGCAGTGTTTTTGACTATTGTGGTTTCCTGTATTCCCAGATTTCAAAGAGTGACGCTAATACCATGGGGGCCTTATACTCCATTGCCCTCCGTCTGGCCACTGGTCTCCCCCGGTGGACGCCGATCCCTGTACTTCGGGCTGAGGTTCACCAAAACAGCATTGCGTGCCGTATTCAGCATCTTAATAAATGTTTTATTATTAAACACCTGTCACTCCATACCAAATCCTTGCTTTACAGTAACCTTCATAGGTGTATTTCGGAAAACTCATCCAATATCCCTGGTTTGCTGCATACCATGAATATCACTATGGATACGTACTGTCTGGGCTCAAGCTGTTTCCTTGACCCTGGCCGCATTTTTCTTTCTCATCAGGTGTAGATTGTTACGCAGGGTCTCCCCTTTCAAAATAAAGATCTCCCGAACTCATTTCAGCTTTATGGGCTGAGTTTGTCAATAATTACCAGCCAAAGTGCTTTTTGATTGCCACTGACGCCTCCAAGACCAACGACAAAGTGGCAATAGCGGTCTTTAACCACTCGACTAATTCTGGGAAAGCCATGTTAACCCATCGTTTGAATTCAATGTTTACCGCGGAAGCTCTAGCTATCGTACTGGCTATTGATATTTGTGGCCAGGAGGTTGATCATGTTGTAATTGCTTCTGACAGCCTTTCCGTTCTCTCGGCGCTATATATGGTTCATTCGAAGTCCCCAGCGGTCATCCTTTTGCTGCATAGTAAAATTATTAATGCTCTTGAGAGCATCAATTCCATTCGGCTGGTCTGGACCCCTGGTCATCGGGGCATCTATCCAAATGAGGTGGCCGATGAGATGTGTAGACCTGGCCCTTTCACTACCGACCAACTTAATGTGGTTAGCCCGGAAGACATCATAAGAAAGATCAAAAGTGACATGTATGCTGCCGGGGAGGATGAATGGAATAGAAGCATTTATCGTCAGCGGTATGGCGCAATTAACCTCAAGAATCAAACGCATCGTAGGTGTATTTACCATCGCCAGATTGATGTTCTGGTTTTCCGCTGGCGTACCAAAACGATTCAGTGCAACCATCTTTGGCATAAGTTGAATATGGCTCGTTCCCCTCTGTGCGACACGTGTAATGAAAATGATACGCCAGATCATATTTGCTAAGCTGCTCCAAGTTCCGTCTGCAGCGTTGTGCTTTATTTAATTCTCTTAGGATTAGCGATAACCCTTCTTATGATTCTGTTATTAATTCGGCTACGAGTTCGTGGCGTGGGCTGGTTGCCCTGGCGTGTTTTACGCTTCGCTCCCTTGGTTGGGGGTGATCTCTGATTTTGTTCGTTTGTGTGTTGTTCTGTGTCTGTGGTTTGTCGTTGGTTTGCGGTGTCTGCGTGGTTCTTCTTCCCCGTGTTTTGTTTTTGTGGTCCCGAGTCGGGCTTCTCGCCGCTTTCCTTCTCCCATGTTCGAAGTTTGTGTTTCAAAGTTTCTCCGTGCTAGTTGGTCTAGCGTCTGTCCGTCCATATTTTTCCTTTTCGGGTCGTTATGTAGAGACATCGTTATGTAGAGCCGGCCGCCTGGCTGTAGCATAAGTATTGCAAATTTTCAATTCAATTCAATTCAATTTCTTCAGGGGTTAGTCCTTTTCTACGAGACAACTTTTTTCTCCTCTCATAAAATTAAAAAACAACACAGAAATTCCTTTGCAAACGTACAAAGAATTCAGCTGCGGAGACGAAGTGAGCACTCGACCACTTCGAACTTCGGACTGAACCATTTACTCCTTTCAGAGGGGTGAAGGTAAAGGAGTGGATAATGACAAGAACCAACAGCGAACGTGGGATTCAAGGTCGTGTAAACCGTAAAAGAAGAGCTGTAAAATGAAGAATTCTGCTTGGTGTCAAATCAACACCAGCGGACGTTCTAGGTAAATTTGGCTATAGAAGTTCTCTAAATTAAGCTACACGACTAAATTTTCGGCTGTACGCTCTTCAAGTGAAATGATAAAAAGTCACAGAAAACATATTAAAAATCATAAAAATTGTTGGAGCTAGAACGCGGTAAAAATGCTTCGGTGTCGAAATGACGCCAATAACGGACGTTCTAGTGTTAAAGAAATTTATCTTGTTGCATCTTCATAGGAATGATTTGAATATTATTGAATCCAAAAACTATTCTTCCAATTGTTCCTTTGTACGTTCCAAAATAAAATAAAAATCTGGTAATACATAAAAGGCTTTGTAAGTGCGTAAACAAAGTTTCTGTAAAATTTAATTTTTCAAATATTATTTAATTTTTTATACTTCCTTTTATAAAAGAGGAATGCACCAATATAACTCAATATCGGTAACTGCAAATTTGCATTTTAGCCTTATGTATGACACGATGTTTTCTCATTACGGTTTGTATCTAGGTCTATTTAAGTAAGGCATGTTCATTCGCCAAAAAACCTCCTTGCTTCTTCGACAATAGAACGAACAGGGATAGGCGTACAACGTTACACTATATGGAATTCGATTATGATCCCGATAATGTGATGTAATGGTTGGGTAAACATGAAACGATTCGATGACTTCTAATCAAAATCGTAAACATTTCTTACAAAGATGAGGTCAGTGTAATGGCGGTTGCAACGTTGACTGAACTGTTGTTAATATTTGTTGTCATTATGCAACTGGAAGCCTCCATTTAAATTTGTGTACACTAGTGTTTGGGAAAATAAGGAGTTTAGGATTTGTGATATATTCGTTATAGATGACATACCTGTGCATAGTCTACTTGAATGTGTATAGTCTGATGTTTTGGAATAGTTAAAAACATTTCTGAACTTCAGCTCATGAAATAAGACGACTCAAGAGTGACGTTCATGGTCTGTAAGGTGAGAAGCTTTTTAAATTTTGAATGTTGTTGTTGTGTATTTGAAATGAATTTGAAAAGTTTTTTTGAGGTTCGTTTATTGATAACAAATGATTAAAATTAATGTTAGATTATATGTTATGACTTTCAATTTCGCGGAAAAATTGAGCGTTTTACGCGTAGCCAATATTTGTCATATGAGATTGCTTTTACGACCTCATCTATTTTTCTTTCATTTCTAGTACTCTCGTGAAGTACTTGTTAAAGTGCTATGATATATGAATATGAATTATTTTGCAATGTATTCCCAGAAGTAGTAATTTAGAGAATGCTGTTCTCACAATGTTATTAGTTGACGAATGATTGTTGTTACTTTTGAAATTCGTGTAGAGCTAAAAGATTTGCAGTTATCTGAGTATTTTCAGGCTTGTATTTAGTATTATAATGATACATACTCTTTAGATATTCATTTCAGTTCTATTATTTATCTCACATGTGTATGGAAAATCTTTAATTGTGAAATTTTAGCAGTTTCCAACCGTTATACGCAAATTGATGACTTTCTTCTTTACCTCTGCATTTCACAAGTTTATCATATACTAATTATACATAATCTTTGATGCAATGTGTGAATGTTTATCATTGTGGTTTATAATATTGGAACTTAAAACAAATCAGTTTAAGTGTTTGTATTGCATAATCAATACATGGAATTTTTTGCAAAAATACACAATTATTAAAAACGCAAGTTACTTTCAACATATCAAGGAAATATTGTGTGTAAATAGAAAGTTTCCCAGATTTGTGTCATTTTTATTATTTGATCGAATGTCAAAGATTAGTAATGTTTCCAGATTTAGAATATTTTGATTAAATTGTATTTTTACGTATAATATAAGGTTTACTTGCAAAATAGTGCTGCTTCAGTGTTAACAATGCTTATAATTTGTAAATAATACATAATCAACCATCATGTTTTAGTTTTTGTAATTCAAGTTTATTGATTTTCAGTGTTAAGTTTCATTTTGATTTGCTTGTAACTTTTTGATGAAATGTGATTGTTGTATGTTTTGACAGAAGTATCTATGATAATGAGCATTTATATGATAATAGATATTCTTTCAGTAACAATTAATATTTGCCATGAAGTACTTTTTTAAGGATAAATTGAAAGTGTTCTAATCTTATATTGCAGTGGTTCTGACACTTAATTTTTATTATACCTCTTGGTCATAGAAAAAAAGTCTTATGCACTACCATGAATAAATAACTGATTATTTAACCATGACCTAATAAGTTTTTATTTGTCATTTTGCCAGTATTCCCTCAGGTGCTCTGGTAACTATTAATTAGAGATCTATAGTGCTTGTATTTATGTATTCAAATAGTAGAAACAGCTTATGGTCACAAGTAACATTCTTCCCTATTATATTTCATACATATGATGAATTTTCAGATATTTTATTGCAATATAATTAGTGGTATATTTAAATATGAAATGTGTATGCATTATTTAAGCATAATAATATCATTCTAAATCAGCCACTTATTTGGCACTATGACTGTGGTGTTCTTTTTGTTATAAGAAAATACGTGCTGTTTAGGCACATTATATTAAACCTAGCACTAATATGTTGTATGCATTATTTATATAATGAATAAAGCTGAAGATAGGATAACATAGTTGTTGAAGGAGAACCCTTTCCTTGGATGAGGCCTAACTGCCCCTGGGTCCGTTCCTGTTTGTTGTAGGAATGGATTACAGAGTTGACGAATCAAGATCTTTAGTCCCAAAATTATTTATTATATATATTGTATTTTGTGACGTATAACGCACACTTTTAATACAAAAAATAAAATCGAAATTTATGGGTACACATTATATGCTGAATATAAAAATGATAGATTTAAAAATAAGGAAAAAATTAACAACAAAAAAAATTAGATTTCTACATGTACCTAAATGACACCTTATGAACAAAAAAATTGTAATTATCAGATAACATGAATAATTCATCATATTCGTCTTCCTTTATATCTTCCGGCATATCATCAAATTCTGTTTCCTCTTCACCATCACTGTTACTCTGATCCATAAATAAATAATCATCCATTCCATCTAGATTGTTAGATATACTACATTTTTAAAATGACTTTTTAATCATGTCAGGTTTAATTTCATTCCATGCTTTTATTATCCACTCGTACACTATTTCTAGATTCGCATGACTCATTTGGCCTCTGGTTGTAAATGTTTTTTCACCTTTAATCATCCACGAGTTCTACTGTCATTTTAAATTTCCTCTGAAGGGTTTATTGATACATACATCTCAAGGCTGAACTAATGGTGTTAATCTGCCTGAAATAACTGCCATGTCTGTGTTCCACTCATTCATAAATTTCTTCGTATTATCTGTTAGATGGGATCTGAAGATGTCCTAAACTAAAAAACTTTCTGGGTTCTTTAAGGCATCAAGAATTATTTACTCCCTCAAGCATTTCCCCCACATATATATTGTTCCCCTTATTGCTTGTCAATTCAGTATACCATTATTTGAAAGCCTGGAAAAATCCTTCTAATGAATGACTTCAAAAGATAAGAGCATCACACATATACATTTCAGGTTTCTTTGTCAAGAAAAGGGTGTGTGTGACATGGGGAATATACCTAAAAATTAAATGTAGTTTAAAATTATAGGTGCACATTATACCGGAAAATATGGTATATCTCTACTGGTTCACACCTCACATTACTATACACTGCGTATATAATACAAATTTACATAAATCTATAAAAAATCACATGCAAGTCACTCTCCACATAGTGAGCTCTTTTACACATGGCCTTCACCTGGAAGTCATGTGTGAGAGTCCCTTCTCGAACCAGTCTTTTTTTCTCCCTCCCCTTCTAAGTGTGTTTATCCCCCCTCGCTCGACCACCCTACATATGGCACAAAATTTCCCTACCTCCGACTTCATTGTTTCCGAAAAGAAAGAGTATCTAATGCGTTGTAGGGTCTTTTTCACCCCCATATGGCTGCCAAACACAGAACAATGAGCTAACCTGACAATCTCTTCTCTGGCATTAGGGTACAACAAGCTGTGTGACATTTTCCCCTAAACTTTTATCCCTGTAATAAAGCTACCCCTGTGCTACATAATATTTCCCTTTTCCAGCCAATGCCTTCTCCCACCCATCCATTAATAAATTGCAACTTTCTTGTTGCCAGAAATGGTTAGAAACAGACTCCCTGCCCCTTTGTGCCCATCATGAGGTCCCCAAGCTTATTTTCCATTTCTGATTCATGCTCGTTAATCCTGGAAAAGTTTGAAACCTGAATGGCCTTCTCGCCAACTGGACAATGCTCTAATCGTTTGTTTTCGGCTACAGGGAAGGGGGATTTCCTTGTCTCTTTTGTTATTCCCTGGGGCCTGTCTCTCCTCTTGAGAGGCTAAGAACTGTTTTCGATACGACTTCTTGATAATATTTCAAATATATCTGGGAGTAGCAAAACCTCATCTACTAGTGTTTTCTCAACAGCACATAAAACCTCCAGCCATTCGTTAATACCTTCATCTAAGACACCTATGGGATTATTCACCAATGGGCACTGAATTGTAGGCCCAAAAATTCCTTTTAAACATATGGTAGGTTTTCTGTCCGTCTATATTTCTGGTACAACACTTTCCTGTACTACAATTATTTCTATCCCGGAATCAATTAGCGCATTAACTATTCACCTGTTCATATGTATAGGAACCCATTTTAACTTGCATAACTGTTCTTTTAACGACTTTCCGGGATTTCTTGGCAAACTGAACAAATTTGCCTCAGAAACTGTGGTATCCTCTCCCAATATCCCCTGTTCTTTGGATTTTTCCTGTTCTTCTACCTCGTGGTTTTCTTCTGCAAGTGACCCATTTACACTCACCTTTTTCCTTTCCCCCCATGCTACATTTTTTTGGAATGAAGTTCTTTTTACGCGGCTTAGAGTGAGATGACAGATCGTCACGTAACGAAAAAGCATTATGCCCCCTTCATAAGAGCTTTTTCTGAAGGATTCTGTGGCTGAATGGTTATCGCATTGGACTATCGCACTACAGAGCGAGAGGTCCCTGGTTCAAATCCCCGCACAAACGCTGGCCATTTCTATTCCCACTCATTCTGGGAATAGTGCAGTATATATATATATATATATATATAATATATATGTATAATAATATACAGTTGAATCTCGATCTATCGTTTTTCAAGGGACTGATTGAAATGAACGATAAATGCGGCAAAACGATAGATGCGGAAACATAACAAAGCAATATGATCATTGGGACTGGATAAAATGAACAACTCATACGGAAAAAACGATCGATAGAGATTCCACTATATATATATTATATTATAATATATTATTAATTATATGTATAATATATATATATATATATATATATAATATATATATAATATATATATAAAATATATATAATATATGTATAATATATATCTATAATATATATAATTATATATATATATTCCCCGGCCTGCACCCTGTGCAGCTCCGGCGAGGATATGGACTCCGCCCATCTTTTGTACTGCTCTGCACTAAGCAAGTCTTCTCTCCTTGAGCGTTACTGGGAGGCTAGAGACAAATTAGGTTGAACTATTTGTTACAGCTTTAATTTCTTGTTTCTTTATGCTTTGTATTTGTTTTGTATTCTCCCCCTGTATTTTTGTTCCCCCTGTATTTGTTTTGTATCCCCGTATTTTTGTTTTCCCTCGTACCTGCTGTAATTGTTCATAATCTGCCATTAGAAATAAAAAAAAGTAAAAAAAATATATATATAATAATATATGTATAATATATATATAATATATATATATATATATATATATATATATATATATATATATACACTAACAAAAAAACCCACACTTCGCTACGGAGTACATTCAAATAAAATACAACGGTCAATGTATAATGCCAAAAAAAATAAATTTATATATTTATAATAAATACGACGATCAATATATACAATTGATGTAATCTATATATATATATAAAACAGTTCCGTAACTGACTCACTGACTGACATACAATGCACAGACCAAACTGCTGGACCTAAAGGGCTGAAATTTTGCATGGCGATTCTTCTTATAGTGTAGGGGTGCACTAAGAGAGATTTTTGAAAAATTCTTCTTAGATTTTTTTAAATTAAAATTTTAAGCTGTTTTGGTACCTTTTTTAAAGTTTGCATTTAAAATAATAATTTGACGGTTATAAAATTTATATCATAAGAAAGATCATAAAAATTCCTTTAAAATGAAATCTTTTTCGAATCTTTACCTCTATTTTCTGATTTTTGGTGAATTTTTGAAGATTAATTTTTAGAATTTAATTTATTAAATGCTGATCACGTGATTTCTTTTATGGTACTTTAAATAAATTTATCGTCACGTGCATAACAACTAAATAGACAAAAAAATATTTTTTTTCTTGCTAATGCGGCAGACGATTGGACATTATTTTGTCTATAAAAATATCCCTTTTGATTTTTTTATAAATATATATATTTTTTTCACATCAATTGTCTATATTGATCGTCGTATTTATTATAAATATACATATATATATTTTTTAGCATTAATTGCATACATCGACCGTTGTATTTAATTTGAATGTACTCCGTAGCGAAGTGCTGGTTTTCAGCTAGTATATATATATATAAAACAGTTCCATAACTGACTCATTCACTGACTGACATATAATGCACAGACCAAACCGCTGGACCTAAAGGGCTGAAATTTTGCATGGCGATTCTTCTTGTAGTGTAGGGGTGCACTAAGAAAGATTTTTGAAATTTTTTTTTTTTATCATTTACATGTAACCAAATTGTTGCCCTAAATCATCTTTTCATGTTTTTTCCATATTTTCAAAGAATTAAAGCTTAATTACAAATTTTTTTAACGTATTTTTTTCTGTATTGCACATTGATACGCGTGTACTATCCATTTTATGCCAATACGTGGCTGTCTCGCACGGTTTTCGTAACTTCTTTGCTTGCTCCTCAAATTTTTTTGAGCAGTGTACTATTACACATTTATATATATATATATATATATATATATATATATATATATATATATATATATATATATATAAAACAGTTCCATAACTGACTGACATACAAAGCACAGACCAAACTGCTGGACCTAAAGGGCTGACATTTTGCATGGCAATTCTTCTTATAGTGTAGAGGTGCACTAAGATTTTTGAAAAATTCTTCTTAGATTTTTTAAATTAAATTTTTAAGCTGTTTTAGTAACTTTTTTTAAGTTTGCATTTAAAATAATAATTTGAGGGTTATAAAATTTATATTACATGACAGATCATAAAAATTTCTTCAAAATGAGATCTTTTTCGAATCTTTACCTCCATTTTCTGATTTTTGGCGAATTTTTAAAGATTAATTTTTAGAATTTAATTTATTAAATGCTGATCACATGATTTCTTTTATGGTACTTTAAATAAATTTATCGTCACATGCATGACAACTAAATAGACAAAAAATTTTTTTTTTTCTTGCTAATGCGGCAGACGATTGGACTTTACTTTGTCTATAAAAATATCCCTTATGATTTTTTTATAAATGTTTTTTTTACATCAATTGTATATTAGGGATGCGATATCGATGTCAATGTTTTCAAAACATCGATGTTTTGATAAAAAACATCGATATTTTAAACATTGATTTATTGAAGCCGATGTTTTTTTAACATGGATGTTTTGAGCTCGATGTTTTCTTTTTTTAATGAAAAACTACCATAAATAAAAAAAATTACCGCGTAGCATAATTTTCACACTCAGTAAATGTAAGTCTGAGTTCTGAAAAGGATGAATACAAAAGGGAGAACGATTCCTTAGCAAACAAACAAATGGCAATCGACAACCAATGAACCAATCAGAGTGCTTGGAATATTCCTTACACTCCAGAACCTTCCACAGGGTTTTATTTTACAAATAGTATATACACGAGAGCAGCCATTTAAGTTTTTGTTTTGTTCTGGTTTTATATAAGTTGATGTTAATATTATTAGTAGGATGCCTCCGAAAAGTACCGTTTGGAAATATTTTTGCAAAACCTCTCACAAATTGGTGAAATGCAATATTTGCCTTATGTCCTTCAAAACTTCTGGCAATACCACGAATTTATCTGGACATTTGAAGACAAAACATGGCGATATTTACAACAAGAATTTTGAGTCATCAATGTAGCCCAAGGCACAAGCAACCAAGTTTTTGTCATTTGTGTCAGCCCAATCAGAGAGTAAAATTAAATCCCCCCCTACCCCCCACGACTAACCGCAGTAACATTAATGTTAGAGATTACTAAACCAGTTTTAAAAAATGGATGTTCTAAAACATCGATGTTTAAAAACATCGATGGTTTTCGGGCGATGTTTTATTAGCATCGATGTTTTAATATTGAATATCGATGTTTCAAAACATCGAAGTCACCAAGTTCCCTCACATAGCAAGACGAAAGATATTCTGGCACAGACGGATCCCCAGCTGAGCTCCAGCAGTTTGTTACCAGAACCTTGAGGCCATTTCTGGGTAACTAGTATCGGAGCTTGGTATCTTCGTATGTTACCCGCACAGTGATAAAGTACATAAACATCAATCAGGTTGTACAAAACTTTTAACTTTGTTTCTGCACCTCCGTTTAATTTTACTTTAAGCAAATTTTGAAGTCAAGGAGCTTTACCTTATGTGATAATCAAGACTTTTTATTTTTTTTAATGTTGTTTGTTTTATTTTGAGTATCCGTTAATGAATAAACGTTAGCTTACTTTCAAACTTTTCTTGTTTTTCTTGTATGTTTGCACACCACACACTATTTCCGGCTAATATAGCTACTTTTAAGAAACTCATCAGGTTATCATCCACCTTCCACTGCGAGCCAATATGACTCTGTAACCACAAGCTACATGTGTAAAGATATTGGCACTTTTCGCCATATTACACTAGTAGGGATTCGGCATTCCTGCCAAATTACCTAACATTTTGGTTATGGGCCGGGGTCTATGTATTTTTGCTTACCTGCAGAGTCACTAGCTACCGGTTGGTGTTGACGATACTTTTTTTCTAAAAATTTAATCCTGTTAAAGCCGTTTTGAGTGTGTGTGAAAACAAGGAAGTTTTATTACTAATAAGGCCCAACATTTACCAAAGTAAATAAGAGGGGGGGGGGCTGTATATATAATTAAGGTATCTGTCAGTCATGCAAATGTGTTTATATCATTTATATATTTGTGTACTGTGTTTATACATAGAAGTGTTTGGCATAATGTTTTTTTATATAAATAGATAACGAATTTTTTTTTTTTATGTAACGATGGCTGCTTCACAGCCACATAACATTGTCGAAAAACTGACTCAAGCAAATTATCATACCTGGGTAGCAGATATAAAGTTTATCCTTATATCGATAAATGCGTGGGATTTAACTACGGATACTGAATCTAAACCATTACCCGCAGAAGGGAATTTAGTCGAAGTTAAAGATTTCGAACGTAGATCCCGTCAAGCATTATCTATCATATTTTTAAATCTTTCCCCTAGTTTTAAGACTGTAGTTGAATACTACCCCACAGCAAGCATGGTCAACTTTAAAAACGCATTTCGAGCCCGATAATCGGAGTAGGCATATGCAGTTATTCACTGAACTCGTGAACTGCCGCATACATCCAAATGAGAAAATAAACATGTTCGCGGCTCGAGTTAGAAAAATAAATGAAAGTCTTAAAGGGATAGGACAAGAAATTAAAGAAATATACTTGTGCTTTCAACTAATTAGATTTCTACCACGAAAATTTGACCCATTAGTACAAAATATTTTGCGGTGGGATGACAAAAGATTTAAATTCGAGAATATTCTAACCGAATTAGTTGTGGAGGAAACTGTTACGGAATTGAGCCGCCAGAACCTGGCGGCTCCCCCAACCAAGAAAATAGTTAAGATTTGGGGGCAGGAATGCCCCAAACTTTACTGATAGCTAAGAGTGCAGAGTCGTACTGACTAGCAGTGAAGGTTGGACTCTTAATATTTAGATATAGTCAGAGCAACGCTAGCTAGCTTGTGGTGTGATATGCAAGATGTTAAAAAGACGTACGAAGGTCTAGGTAAAATAAAAATACATTTATTTAGTTGGAAAGAAATAATATGACATTAAAGTGTCTTGTTTACAGACGCACTACACAGCTCGTAGTGTTATTCTAAAAAAGTTGGCTTCGAAGTACTCTTACCGAGGTGTAGAGAAAAATAAAAAGGGTTAACTCACAGTTGGTCGAGGCAAAGTTTTACCATCGTAAAAATACGTAACGTAGATAGTGCCTTTCGGGCACAAAAACCATTCCTTGGCTACCTGCGGGCATGCAAGGCCGAGACGACTAGGGCATCGGTGTCGGTGCACTGCTGGCAAGTTGGTTGCCGCCTCCAAATACGGGTTCTCGGTAGAGCCTGGCTTTCAAAAACGAGCTGCGCTGAGTCGTGCTAGATCACCTCATCTCTACCCACCAACTATCACACACACATGTCTGTGATCGGGCTGGGTATTTATACCGGCGTCGACCGCCGCGCTCCCTCGTGGTAGGAGAATAGCAAAGTCAATTATGCTAATTTTACTTGATGTGAGTTGACATCATTCTTAGCTGATGGTATGGCGTCATCGTTGGGTGAATGACGTCATTAGGCTGGCATGACGCAACTGGCGTCTGACGATGCTTACACATTGCTGTGGAGGTGGGAAATGATGTAAATACATCGCTCTTTCTACGTGGCTGGAAGGTTAGGGGAAGAAGAGGAAAGCTAATCGGAATTTTTCCCTAACAACTGCCCCCCTTTACAGAAATGAGCACCACCACATGCACGTGGTTAAGTCACATGTTTTGCAAAAACAATAAGGGTAAGTCGCTTGTATAAACATACAATAAATATTCTGTTGACATGTTTCTATAAAAATAGCTTATAATCCTTAACAATTATGCAATACAATTCAATATGCAATATTCAATAGGCAAATAATATGCAATACAATTCATCAACAGGTAGGGCAAAGTATACACATGCAGTATTTTTCCAGACAAAATTCAAAACATTCGTGGGCCCACTTTCATACACACAATCATGCGAAAAAAAAACATTTGCGTATAATATACCCTCCGATGTTTAAATAGCATAAAACTTTAGGAATATGTTAAAATGGATTACAATTTGCTTGTCAAAAACAACGTACTAGTAAATATATTAAAGTATAGACACAGTACGGAAAAATAGAAACAGTTATTGCTAGTATGTAGATATAAACACAATGCTAGATAGAGACATAAACGTGCATATATAAACACAGTACAGAATATATGCAAGGGTAAAGTTAGTATTAAATACACATGCGACAAAATGCAGAATGTATAAACACATTACAACTGTATATCACTTAAGTTTCACAAAAAAAAAATAAATTCGTTCCGCTCGGGTGAGTCCGGGACTTAGTGGCATTCTTATATTAAAAATGAGGGACTCACAAACAAAAGGAATTAATGCACACGAAAAAGGGCCTCCCTCCAGTAGTACTCCCCCAGAAAATTTCCCCCAAGAGCTCTGGCAGATTACATTTTCACCCCCAACGAGACGTAACAGGGGGCCGCTCGCTCTCAGGATCCCTTTCCTGAGGGTACTTACCGGATTCCAGCGGATTAAATTGGTCTCTCCCAAGCGAAATGACGAAAAAGGACAAAACACACCACTCGTGAGTGATAAAAAAACTGACCCAAGGTGGCCTTCAAACACTTAAGCGAACCCCTCCCAAATTATGTGGGAGAAAGGTTCTCATAGAACTAACCCGAAACAATGGCCGTTAGTTCCCTAAACAGAAAATAATGGAAAGTAATATAACTCATAAATTAATAACCGTCCTAGTCTCAAGGATAAGGCTTATTTTAAGGAAATTCGGTTTATTAGAGTTAGGAATTTACTTTAAGTTTATAGCTTTCAAGTTTCTGATTTAAAAATTATTTGTTTAAAGGCTGAAAAGTCTGATTTTGTTTTTGGTTTTGTGAACGGATCTGCTAGATTCTTTTTGCTAGGCACGAATTTTATCTCGAAAACTTCTTTTAGAAGGAGATCACGCACAAATAGAAGCTTTACATGAATATGCTTAGTGCGACTATTTTCAATCGGCGATTTTAAGAAGTCTATTGCAGATAAGTTATCCGTTCTGATAAGGGGTTTGTGTTAGGGAAAATCCCGATTAGCTTTCCTCTTCTTCCCCTAACCTTCCAGCCACGTAGCAGGAGCGATGTATTTACATCATTTCCCACCTCCACAGCAATGTGTAAGCATCGTCAGACGCCAGTTGCGTCATGACCAGCGATATGCCAGCCTAACGACGTCATTCATCCAACGATGACGCCATACCATCAGTTAAGAATGACGTCAACGCACATCACGTAAAATTAGCATAATTAACTTTGCTATTCTCCTGCCACGAGGGAGCGCGGCGGTCGACGCCGGTATAAATACCCAGCCCGTTCACTTAGACGGTGTATTCGATGTAGTATTCGCTGTGGTATTAGACGGTGTGGTTGAGTGATAGTTGCTGAGAAGCGATTTTACCGAGCCAGGCTCTACCGAGGACCCGTATTAGGAAGCGGCGACCAACTTGCCAGCAGTGCACTGATGCTCTAGTCGTCTCGACCTTGCATGCCCGCAGGTAGCCACGGGATAGTTTTTGTGCCAGGAAGGCGCTATCTACCTTAAGTGTTTTCTTACCACGATGGCAAAGCTTTGCCTCGACCACCTGTGAGTTATTTTTCTTTTATTTTTCTACACCTCGGTAAGAACACGACAAAGCCAACTTTTTAGGATAACACTACGAGCTGTGTAGTGCGTCTGTAAACAAGACACTTTAATGTCGTTTTACTAAATAAATGTATTTGTTATTTTACCTAAACCTTCGTACGTCTTTTTAACATCTTGCATATCACACAACAAAGCTAGCTAGCGTTGCTCTGACTATATCTAAAGATTAAGAGTCCAACCTTCCCTGCTAGCCAGTACGACTCTGCACTATTAGCTATCAGTAAAGTTTGGGGCATTCCTGCCCCCAAATCTTAACTAACTTTGGTTGGAAGAGCCGCCAGGTTCTAGCGGCTCAATTCCGTAACATTTTGGTTATGGGCCCCAGGCCCTAAAGTTAAGTTGTAAACAACTACTCTTTAACTTGAGGGTGACTTTGATCTAAAATAGCAGAGCACAACGCGAAAGCTTGGTGATATGTGAGAAGATAAGCGTCGAGGGGATAAACAAAAGGTAAAGGCCCTGAATTTATGAAATTCTATATTTGGGGGGGGCCTATTTGTATATATATATAATATTTTGTGTTTTACATACTGTCTTGCATTTTTTTTTATGCTTATATATATATAGATTTACATATTGTACATGTAACTTAAAACATGGCCTCTTTACAACCCCATATGGCTATAGATAAATTGACCGAGGAAAATTTCCATACCTGGGTAGCAGATATTAAATTTGTACTAATATCCCTTAATGCGTGGGACATTGTGAATAACCGCGAAACTAAACCGATAGCAAGTGCGGAAAATTTAGCTGAGGTAAGGGACTTTGAAAGAAGAACCCGACTCGCTTTATCTACAATCTTTTTAAACCTATCCCCTGCGTTTAAGTCGGTCGTGGAACATTGTACCACCCCCCAGGACACATGGTCAACCCTAAATAGGCATTTTCAGCCTGATAGTCGTAGCCGGCACATGCAATTATTTACCGAACTGGTTAATTGTAAGCCCTACGCTAGCGAGAAAATTAACATGTTTGCGGCACGAATCCGCAAGTTAAACGAAAGCCTAAAGGGAATAAATCAAGAAATAAATGAGACTTACCTCTGTTTCCAGCTAATCCGGTACTTACCATCGGAGTTTGATCACTTAGTGCAAACTATACTTCGTTGGAAAGATGCGGAATTTAAATTTGAAGCCATTCTAACTGAACTAGTCGCCGAAGAAACCCGAATTAGCGTGCAGAGACAGGATAAGCGTGAAAACGCTACTTGCGAAACGCAGAACACCTTTTCGGGTCGGCATAATTCTCGAAGTTGGAATAAAGACAATTTCCGACCGAAAACTCCATCGAGAAGCCCTTCTCCCAACAAACAAGTCCATTTTGGGAAATACCCAAGTGGGAAATCACCGGGGCGTAGAAAATCTGAACGCTCGTTCCGGCGAAACTCACCAAATAATGAAAAACCCCAGAGCCATTATACTGTAGAAGCCCTATTTACATCTCACAGTAATCCAGGTGACTGGGTCGTCGACTCAGCGGCAACCTATCATTTTTGTAAGGATAAATTCCTATTTGATGGACCCCTTGAGGAGGTAAATGACAGGAGCCTAGCAGTTGCTACTAGGGGAAAGCCTATCCCTATCAAGCAAAGAGGGCCAGTCGACCTACTCTGTAAGGGCGAGAAACGCGCCATTACGCTTATGCGTGCATTGTATGTACCATCTCTAAGGCGCAACATAGTTTCATTACCTTTACTTGACGAAGATGGATTTACTTTTGAAGGGGGAAATGGACAACTCCACGTTTACGATAAAGATGGAAAAGGTTATTTCACAGCTCGCAAACAGGGGGGAATTTTTTATGCAAAACAGCAGCTAACCCCAGAACAAGCTGCGAGAAAGAAAGCTTACCAACACGAGAAAGAAACTCGATCGAAGAAAGGTAAGGCTTATGAAACTACAGCTAGAAAGAAACGAAATACCCTAAGCAAAAGTAATCAAAAACCTGCCAGTGCATTGAGCAGATGGCACCGCAGAATGGGCCATATGAACCCTGAACTAATCAGCCAGTCTTTTACAAATAAAAGTGTCAGGGGTGCTCAGGAGGTAAAATCATCCAAACTTTTTTGCGAGGATTGCAGGTTAAATAAAGCTAAACGGATGACATTTAAACCAATCGGCCAAACTAGGTCAACAAAACCACTAGAACTTTTACATCTAGATTTGTGGGGACCTGCTTCAACGACGGGATATGCAGGAGAGAGGTATTTTTTGAGTATCACCGATGATCACTCAAGGAAAATCGCCCTGTATCCGATTAAAGATAAGACAGCTACTTTTCCCACCTTTTTAAATCATGTGAAACGCGCCGAAAGATTCCTTTCAACTAAGCTCAAAGCTATCAGAACTGACAATGGTAAGGAGTTTGACAACTCACAATTCCAAGAGTATTGCCGTACGAATGGTGTGGCCCACGAATTTACCGATATTTATTCGCCTGAAATGAATGGAGTAGCAGAGAGGTTGAACCAGACAATAGGGAATACCCTCCGCACGATCCTAAATTCAAGTAAGGTTCCAGTAAAATTTTGGCCAGAAGCCGTCCGCTATGCGGCCTACAATGAGGAATTTGCACGTTTTTTTATTTTGCATTTATGATATAGAAAATAGAAAAATATGATCGAAAGCATCCTTTTTTTTTAGTTTTAGAACTCTAAAAGTTAACATAATTTATTTTTAAACGCGCACTATTTCCTTCATCTCAAAAACGCTACTTTTCCTACGCGGATACATGTGACGTCACAATGCTCCATAGCGAATTTGTTTACTTCGGTGTTTGGATTGTGTTGCGTAGTTTGAGTTTGATATCTAGTGTTTTTTCTTTATTTTTAAGATGTCAAAGTGTGTTAAAGCAAATTTTAAATATTGTATAGTACCTTGCTGCACAAGCACGACGGTAAATACTGGTAATGAACCGGTCTTTCATTTTATAATATTTAGTGAGAAAAGGTGACCTGTCTCTCTAAAAGTCTGCTTTTTTCAACAACTTTTGTTCGAAATGAGCCATCTTGTGGTATTAAAGGCTCCAAATTATTTTTTACTAAATCTTTCCCTTTAATGAATTTTATTGAATTGCCTACACAAGAAAGTTTTGACTTCTTGCAGTAACTCGAAACTGACGTCACTGCTGGTTCTTCACTCCGTCTATGAAGCCACATAAGCAAAGCTACAGCATGTTTACATCCACCTGTAAAAAAATATATTTATAGAAACCCTCAGAAATATTAATATACAATTTAGTTAACAAAAATCAAACTATTGTCGGTTAAATTTAAGCTAGCATTTAATGCAAAAATGAAAACTATATTCCAAGAATATCATATTTTATTCACTTGAATAATCATTGTCAAATGTTTATTTGCATTAAAATTTTGATTTTATGAAAGATGTTTCAAATAAAATGCTGTTATTTCTGACTTTAATTTTTTTCTGTGTTCATTAAATGAATAAACTTTCATCCATAATTGAAAATCGTTAAATTACCATATTATCTCTATCAGATTAAATTATTTTGAATATACCTGAATAACTTCAGAAAAACTAGCATTCTGGATAGCGGTCTATAAAATGTTTGTTCACAGCAGAGATATGCAATATACAACTCTTAAAGTATATTACATACAGTTACTTGATAATAGCTTTGATGCTGAAACAGTTGTAAATGCTCAGTAAGTGGATCTTCATTCAATAATTTTTTAATTTAGCTATAATTGTGGGTTTTAATGTGATACAGATGATTTGCCAAATTTATATTCTCCAGACGGTGAATTCCACCTAACATGAAACCATTACGAAAGAAAATCATTTTAAACAAATTCTTAAGTGTTATATATCATTGGAAAGCTTATGGCCTCTAGAACTAGAACCTATTATTGCTTTTTCCTTACATTAAGTTTGTTTTGTAGGGGAAGTAATGGGAAAATATCTATTTGTAAGTTATTTTAGCAAGTAAAATTATCATTTTTATACCTCATTACTTACGTAAATTATGCCACTAAATTTAATTGGAGTAAATTTAATATTTATGTAAAAACTATAAAAGTAAAATAAATGCATGTTTGTGACTGTTTTTAATATAAATAGCCTAGTTAAGGGTACAGTTGCAACATCATGTATTATATGTAACGTCTGTTACAAATAGTTTTTAAATTTTTTATTACAGAAAAAAATGACTGAATTTTTATGTCAAGGTTCTGATAAATTACAGGCATGTCTTGTGATGTTATTTTTTTAAATTTTTGAGCAAATTTACATAATAGATTCACAGATTTTTTTTATCTTATGACGCTATAGTACAAATGATGTCCCATTTTATGTAACATCCGTTACATTAAAGAATTTTTTTTTTTTTGCAGCTTAAATACACCAGAAATAAATTTTGAAACCTGTCAAGTTTATCTTTAGTATTGGTTTTATCAGGAAAAATAACGTACTCCTATTTTAAAGCATTAATATGCATCTCATAATCTTTTTATAATTTATTTTGTGTGTGAATGTAACGTCCATTACAATTTCACCAGATGATGGGTTGGGGGTAGGTGATGAAATTTTAAAATAAATACAATTTGTGTGCAAAATGTGACAAAAGCATAAAATATATTAATTATTTTGTAAGTTTATTTTTAATTAATCTTTTTACACTAGTGTTGGGTGCTAGTTTTTTACATAAAATGTATAAAGTATTGTATTAAAAAGATTTTTTTATAACTGCTGAAGTATTACTAATCATTTATAAATGACTTAAAGCGGGGAAAGCTAACCATGAATGGTCTATTGTATCTACCCCAAACACACTATCATTAAAACTTTTAGATAAAATTAAATATAATACATAAAGGAACTCACCCAAAGATGCTGCACAATCATTGCATTGGACGGAAAGGACATTTTCTTCCTTTTCATTCAACTTGAGTTCCACACTGTAGGTCTTTTTTGTGACATTATGTTCTGGTGTCACCCTTGCATTGACTGTACAGATGTCTCCATCCCTTTTTACCTGAACATATCCTACAGCATTATCTCCATAGCCTTCTCGTCCAGATCTAAGTAAAAGTAACTTTCTAAGTACTAAAGCATTAATTTAAAAATGTGTTTTTAAAACACAAAATTATGGAGTTCGAGGATTGTATAAATTAGTATGAGTAGTAAACATTTGTTTCTTTGCACCACTTAATATGTGATTAGTCAAAAGTTTAATTATCATGCATAGTTCAGATTTATTATAATTCCTTTACCATTTAAAATACACATATTTCTATGATATGAATGCAGAACACTGAACACATTCGTAAATTTGGTAGTGTTTTTAATTTCTGTCAACTTTTTAATACACAATTAAAATTACTAAATATCCTATAACAGACACTACTTGTAATGTTGCAGTGCTAATTAATTCTACAAAATTAAACATGTACTATGAATGAATAATAATAGAAGCTGTATATTAAACATTTAGAGTACGAGATCAATTTAATAATATGCATAAACAATGTCTAACTCTAAAGTTTGTGTAAAGTACAACGCACGTCAGCGTTCTACAATCTACATTACATAACTAGAATAATAAATGCAAACAGATATATACATACCTCTGAGCTTTAAATCCTCGTATTTCTGCTCCCATAAAACTTGGATTATTTCCCAAAAAGGAAAACACTGCAAATGAATCCATTTTAGGCAGGTTGTCAGATTGCCCTTTTGCAAAACCGGGTAATAACGCCATGGTAAACAAAACAGAAATAAAACTAATAATAAAGACGACGATAGAATATAATTTAAAAAAAAGGGGGAATAAACAATAGCCACAAACTAAAATTAGAAAAATTGAACCGAATTAGAAAAAAGAATATGATTTTAAAATGTTAGTTTAAGAGGAGGATTCTTAGAATCTCGCGCTAGATAAATGTAAACATTGAAGCATGGGGCATAGTGACGTCAGAACCAATCACGTAGCGTTTTGAGGTCACATGATTTTTCAACACTTTTCGCTTATTTTAAATTTAAAATTTTTATTATTTAGATCTATATGTACGTTTTAATTGATGTTTTCGAACAATTTAATAACCAATCTGATAATAAAAAATAGAAATAAGCATTTTCCCCACATGTGCAAATTCCTCATTGGAATAGAGTGTGCCGTAGAAACCAGACGAAAACACCGTTTGAGAAATACGGAAAGTTCAAACCCTCCATTAGTCACCTTAAACCATTCGGGTCAGTTTGTTTTGTGGGTGTGCCGAAGCAACACCGAACCAAATTTGATCCCAGAGCTAATAAGGGAGTTCTTGTAGGCTACGCATGTAGGATTAAAGGGTACAGAGTGTTGTTCCCAGAAACTGGGCGAATAGTCGAAACCCGGAATGTTAGCTTTGCTGAAGATGAACTAAATTTTTATCAATTGAAAGCTAAGCAGACTAACAATGGAGCAGTGCTGGGCGACCATCCAGAAACTACCATATACTCACTTCACAACCCGGAGCTTGAGACGGTGGTAATCCCACATATGGATTCGCGCCGAGTACATACCCGGAGTTACCAGCAGGATCCCAGACCAGGCCCTAGTTATGCAGTTCAAACTGATGAAGCAAGTGAAGACGAATCAGACAGAGAACTATACGTCCAAACACCTAGACTCCGAGTCGCTAAGTGGACAAGGGAAGCCGTTCCGAGACCAGATGGAAAGCGGACCGATATATATTATCGAGAAGTTAAAAGGCAAGGGGGCAAGAGCCACATATTGCGAAGCCTCAAAGAACTCAAGCAATACTGTAAAAAGCATAAAATTGAGTACCAGCCTGAATACTTCAACTTTAGCGGTAAGAATGGTAGGACGGGCCCTGTACCAACCCCTCAGCGACAGGTGATTGATGATGATAGCGATCTGGAATCTGAAAGTCAGACGGAAAATGAAGAAATCAACTACTTTTCCGCCTATGACACTTCCGAAAGTGACATTGACACAGCATGACTAGAAACTGTGGTCATCCCGAAAACCTTTAAACAAGCGTTCAAAAGTAAAGAATCTAAGCTATGGAAGAAAGCGATGGAAGAAGAATTAAAAGTGTTAAGTGAAAGAGGTGCATGGAGCCTAGTACCGCCACATTCAAGGTACAAGCCTCTCGGTTGTCGATGGGTTTTTACAACCAAAACCGATGAGCATGGAAATGTGGTAAGATACAAAGCGAGGCTCGTAGCACAAGGCTACAAACAGGTAAAGGGAGAATCCTATGATGAAACTTTTTCACCTGTAGTCAATTTCACCCTTATACGCCTATTTTTCTCCATGCTAGTTTCCAACCTAAAGTGGTATCACCTCCAGTTAGACATCAAATGCGCGTATTTATACGCACCCTTATCTGAAACCATTACGATTACCCAACCACCCGGTTTCGTAGAAAAAGGAAAAGAAAGCTACCTCTGTCTACTAAAGAAAGCCCTTTATGGCTTACACCAGAGCGGAAGGGTATGGTTTTATGAAATTGAGAATATATTACTTGAAAATAATTTTAAGAAAATTAACTGGGCTAACTGTGTTTACCATTTATCTAATAATCTAATTTTACTTTTATACGTAGACGATATAGTTCTTTTTGGAAAAACTAAAACCCATATTGAAGCAGCAGTTAAAATTCTGCAGAAGTGTTTCGACATTAAAATACTTGGCCAAACTTCTAAGTTATTGGGGGTTGAATTTGAATTCAATCGAAAACAAGTTTTCATTCATCAAACCCAATACATAGATCAAGTTGCTAAACGCTTCAAAACCTTCAATATCCCAATTGTATCCTTACCCATAGCTAAAGGAACAATATATACCAAATTACAAAGCCCTACATCTGAACCTGAATTAACGGAAATATCAAAACTACCGTATCGAAATATCCTAGGGTGTTTAGCATTTATCGCAAGTCGAACTAGACCCGACATTGCGTATGCTGTAAATATCTTCAGTCAGTTTCAGTCTAACCCAGGATTTGCTCACTGGTACGGTCTATTGAAGCTATTAGGGTATGTAATAGGTACAAAAGATTTAAAGCTAAATATTTCCTCTACCTCTAATGAATTAACAGCTTACAGTGATAGCGATTTTGCCGCCAATCGAGACGACCGAGTTTCAATTTCCGGTCAACTCATTTTACTAGATAAATCGCCTATATTCTGGCGAACTGGCAAACAAAAGGCCATAGCGCTGTCAACTATGGAAGCTGAATTCATGGCTATAACAGAAACCTGCAAGGAAATACTGTGGATCAACCGTATAATGCAAGAATGCGAAAAATTGAAGATAATCAAGCTAACTAGATCCAAACCCCTTATCAGAACGGATAACTTATCTGCAATAGACTTCTTAAAATCGCCGATTGAAAATAGTCGCACTAAGCATATTCATATAAAGCTTCTATTTGTGCGTGATCTCCTTCTAAAAGAAGTTTTCGAGATAAAATTCGTGCCTAGCAAAAAGAATCTAGCAGATCCGTTCACAAAACCAAAAACAAAAACAGACTTTTCAGCCTTTAAACAAATAATTTTTAAATCAGAAACTTGAAAGCTATAAACTTAAAGTAAATTCCTAACTCTAATAAACCGAATTTCCTTAAAATAAACCTTATCCTTGAGACTAGGACGGTTATTAATTTATGAGTTATATTACTTTCCATTATTTTCTGTTTACGGAACTAACGGCCATTGTTTCGGGTTAGTTCTATGAGAACCTTCTTTCTCCCACATAATTTGGGAGGGGTTCGCTTAAAGTGTTTGAAGGCCACCTTGGGTCAGTTTGTTTTACCACGCACGAGTGGTGTGTTTTGTCCCTTTTCGTCGTTTCGCTTGGGAGAGACCAATTTAATTGTCTGCTGGAATCCGGTAAGTACCCTCAGGAAAGAGATCCTGAGAGCGAGCGGCCCCCTGTTACGTCTCGTTGGGGGTGAAAATGTAATCTGCCAGAGCTCTTGGGGGAAATTTTCTGGGGGAGTACTACTGGAGGGAGGCCTTTTTCGTGTGCATTAATTCTTTTTGTTTGTGAGTCCCTCATTTTTAATATAAGAATGCCACTAAGTCCCGGACTCACCCGAGCGGAACGAATTTATTTAAACTTAAGTGATATACAGTGGTAATGTGTTTATACATTCTGCATTTTTGTCGCATATGTATTTAATACTAACGTTACCATTGCATATATTCTGTACTGTGTTTATATATGCACGTTTATGTCTCTATCTAGCATTGTGTTTATATCTACATACTAGCAATAACTGTTTCTATTTTTTCCGTACTGTGTCTATACTTTAATATATTTACTAGTACGTTGTTTGTGACAAGCAAATTGTAATCAATTTTAATATATTCTTAAAGTTTTATGCTATTTAAACATCGGAGGGTATGTTATACGCAAATGTTTTTTTTCGCATGATTGTGTGTATGAAAGTGGGCCCACGAATGTTTTGAATTTTTGTCTGAAAAAAATACTGCGTGTGTATACTTTGCCCTACCTGTTGATGAATTGTATTGCATATTATTTGCCTATTGAATATTGCATTTTGAATTGTATTGCATAATTGTTCAGGATTATAAGCTATTTTTATAGAAACATGTCAACAGAATATTTATTGTATGTTTATACAAGCGACTTACCCTTATTGTTTTGCAAAACATGTAACTTAACCACGTGCATGTGTTGGTGCTCATTTCTGTAAAGGGGGGGGCAGTTGTTAGGGAAAATCCCGATTAGCTTTCCTCTTCTTCCCCTAACCTTCCAGCCACGTAGCAGGAGCGATGTATTTACATCATTTCCCACCTCCACAGCAATGTGTAAGCATCGTCAGACGCCAGTTGCGTCATGACCAGCGATATGCCAGCCTAACGACGTCATTCATCCAACGATGACGCCATACCATCAGTTAAGAATGACGTCAACGCACATCACGTAAAATTAGCATAATTAACTTTGCTATTCTCCTGCCACGAGGGAGCGCGGCGGTCGACGCCGGTATAAATACCCAGCCCGTTCACTTAGACGGTGTATTCGATGTAGTATTCGCTGTGGTATTAGACGGTGTGGTTGAGTGATAGTTGCTGAGAAGCGATTTTACCGAGCCAGGCTCTACCGAGGACCCGTATTAGGAAGCGGCGACCAACTTGCCAGCAGTGCACTGATGCTCTAGTCGTCTCGACCTTGCATGCCCGCAGGTAGCCACGGGATAGTTTTTGTGCCAGGAAGGCGCTATCTACCTTAAGTGTTTTCTTACCACGATGGCAAAGCTTTGCCTCGACCACCTGTGAGTTATTTTTCTTTTATTTTTCTACACCTCGGTAAGAACACGACAAAGCCAACTTTTTAGGATAACACTACGAGCTGTGTAGTGCGTCTGTAAACAAGACACTTTAATGTCGTTTTACTAAATAAATGTATTTGTTATTTTACCTAAACCTTCGTACGTCTTTTTAACATCTTGCATATCACACAACAAAGCTAGCTAGCGTTGCTCTGACTATATCTAAAGATTAAGAGTCCAACCTTCCCTGCTAGCCAGTACGACTCTGCACTATTAGCTATCAGTAAAGTTTGGGGCATTCCTGCCCCCAAATCTTAACTAACTTTGGTTGGAAGAGCCGCCAGGTTCTAGCGGCTCAATTCCGTAACATTTTGGATCTAGTTAGCTTGATTATCTTCAATTTTTCGCATTCTTGCATTATACGGTTGATCCAGAGTATTTCCTTGCAGGTTTCTGTTATAGCCATGAATTCAGCTTCCATAGTTGACAGCGCTATGGCCTTTTGCTTGCCAGTTCGCCAGAATATAGGTGATTTATCTAGTAAAATGAGTTGACCGGAAATTGAAACTCGGTCGTCTCGATAGGCGGCAAAATCGCTATCACTGTAAGCTGTTAATTCATTAGAGGTAGAGGAAATATTTAGCTTTAAATTTTTTGTACCTATTACATACCCTAGTAGCTTCAATAGACCGTACCAGTGAGCAAAGCCTGGGTTAGACTGAAACTGACTGCAGATATTTACAGCATAAGCAATGTCGGGTCTAGTTCGACTTGCGATAAATCCTAAACACCCTAGAATATTTCGATACGGTAGTTTTGATATTTCCGTTAATTCAGGTTCAGATGTAGGGCTTTGTAATTTGGTAAATATTGTTCCTTTAGCTATGGGTAAGGATACAATTGGGATATTGAAGGTTTCGAAGCGTTTAGCAACTTGATCTATGTATTGGGTTTGGTGAATGAAAACTTGTTTTTGATTGAATTCAAATTCAACCCCCAATAACTTAGAAGTTTGGCCAAGTATTTTAATGTCGAAACACTTCTGCAGAATTTTAACTGCTGCTTCAATATGTGTTTTAGTTTTTCCAAAAAGAACTATATCGTCTACGTATAAAAGTAAAATTAGATTATTTGAAAAATGGTAAACACAGTTAGCCCAGACAATTTTCTTAAAATTATTTTTAAGCAATATATTCTCGATTTCATAAAACCATACCCTTCCGCTCTGGTGTAAGCCATAAAGGGCTTTCTTTAGTAGACAAAGGTAGTTTTCTTTTCCTTTTTCTACGAAACCGGGTGGTTGGGTAATAGTAATGGTTTCAGATAAGGGTGCGTATAAATACGCGAATTTGATGTCTAACTGGAGGTGATACCACTTTAGGTTGGAAACTAGCATGGAGAAAAATAGGCGTATAAGGGTGAAATTGACTACAGGTGAAAAAGTTTCATCATAGGATTCTCCCTTTACCTGTTTGTAGCCTTGTGCTACGAGCCTCGCTTTGTATCTTACCACATTTCCATGCTCATCGGTTTTGGTTGTAAAAACCCACCGACAACCGAGAAGCTTGTACTTTGAATGTGGCGGTACTAGGCTCCATGCACCTCTTTCACTTAACACTTTTAATTCTTCTTCCATCGCTTTTTTCCATAGCTTAGATTCTTTACTTTTGAACGCTTGTTTAAAGGTTTTTGGGATGACTACAGTTTCTAGTCATGCTGTGTCAATGTCACTTTCGGAAGTGTCATAGGCAGAAAAGTAGTTGATTTCTTCATTTTCCGTCTGACTTTCAGATTCCAGATCGCTATCATCATCAATCACCTGTCGCTGAGGAGTTGGAACAGGGCCCGTCCTTTTATTCTTACCGCTAAAGTTGAAGTATTCAGGCTGGTACTCAATTTTATGCTTTTTACAATATTGCTTGAGTTCTTTGAGGCTTCGCAATATTTGGCTCTTGCCCTCTTGCCTTTTAACTTCGCGATAATATATATCGGTCCGCTTTCCGTCTGGTCTCGGAACGGCTTCCCTTGTCCACTTAGCGACTCGGAGTCTAGGTGTTTGGGCGTATAGTTCTCTGTCTGATTCGTCTTCACTTGCTTCATCTGTTTGAACTGCATAACTAGGGCCTGGTCTGGGATCCTCCTGGTAACTCCGGGTATGTACTCGGCGCGAATCCATATGTGGGACTACCACTGTCTCAAGCTCCGGGTTGTGAAGTGAGTATATGGTAGTTTCTGGATGGCCGCCCAGCACTGCTCCATTGTTAGTCTGCTTAGCTTTCAATTGATAAAAATTTAGTTCATCTTCAGCAAAGCTGACATTCCGGGTTTCGACTATTCGTCCTGTTTCTGGGAACAACACTCTGTACCCTTTAATCCTACATGCGTAGCCTAAAAGAACTCCCTTATTAGCTCTGAGATCAAATTTGGTTCGGTGTTGCTTCGGCACACCCACAAAACAAACTGACCCGAATGGTTTAAGGTGACTAATGGAGGGTTTGAACTTTCCGTATTTCTCAAACGGTGTTTTCGTCTGGTTTCTACGACACACTCTATTCCAATTGTAGGCCGCATAGCGGACGGCCTCTGGCCAAAATTTTACTGGAACCTTACTTGACTTTAGGATCGTGCGGAGGGTGTTTCCTATTGTCTGGTTCAACCTCTCTGCTACTCCATTCATTTCAGGCGAATAAATATCTGTAAATTCGTGGGCCACACCATTCGTACGGCAATACTCTTGGAATTGTGAGTTGTCAAACTCCTTACCATTGTCAGTTCTGATAGCTTTGAGCTTAGTTGAAAGGAATCTTTCGGCACGTTTCACATGATTTAAGAAGGTGGGAAAAGTAGCTGTCTTATCTTTAATCGGATACAGGGCGATTTTCCTTGAGTGATCATCTGTGATACTCAAAAAATACCTCTCTCCTGCATATCCCGTCGTTGAAGCAGGTCCCCACAAATCTAGATGTAAAAGTTCTAGTGGTTTTGATGACCTAGTTTGGCTGATTGGTTTAAATGTCACCCGTTTAGCTTTATTTAACCTGCAATCCTCGCAAAAAAGTTTGGATGATTTTACCTCCTGAGCACCCCTGACACTTTTATTTGTGAAAGACTGGCTGATTAGTTCAGGGTTCATATGGCCCATTCTACGGTGCCATCTGCTCAAAGCACTGGCAGGTTTTTCATTACTTTTGCTTAGGGTATTTCGTTTCTTTTTAGCTGTAGTTTCGTAAGCCTTACCTTTCCTCGATTGAGTTTCTTTCTCGTGTTGGTAAGCTTTCTTCCTCGCAGCTTGTTCTGGGGTTAGCTGTTGTTTTGCATAAAAAATTCCCCCCTGTTTGCGAGCTGTGAAATAACCTATTCCATCTTTATCGTAAACGTGGAGTTGTCCATTTCCCCCTTCAAAAGTAAATCCATCTTCGTCAAGTAAAGGTAATGAAACTATATTGCGCCTTAAAGATGGTACATACAATGCACGCATAAGCGTAATGGCACGGTTTTTGCCCTTACAAAGTAGGTCGACTGGCCCTCTTTGTTTGATAGGGATAGGCTTTCCCCTAGTAGCAACTGCTAGGCTCCTATCATTTACATCCTCAAGGGGTCCATCAAATAGGAATTTATCCTTACAAAAGTGATGGGTTGCCGCAGAGTCGATGACTCAGTCACCTGGATTACTGTGAGATGTAAATAGGGTTTCTACAGTATAATGGCTCTCGGGCTTTTCATTACTTTGTGAGTTTCGCCGGAACGAGCGTTTAGGTTTTCTACGCCCCGGTGATTTCCCACTTGGGTATTTCCCAAAATGGACTTGTTTGTTGGGAGGAGGGCTTCTCGATGGAGTTTTCGGTCGGAAACTGGCTTTATTCCAACTTCGAGAATTATGCCGACCCGAAAAGGTGTTCTGCGTTTTGTTAGTAGCGTTTTCACGCTTATCTTGTTTCTGTATGCTAATTCGGGTTTCTTCGGCGACTAGTTCAGTTAGAATGGTTTCAAATTTAAATTCCGCATCTTTCCAACGAAGTATAGTTTGCACTAAGTGATCAAACTCCGATGGTAAGTACCGGATTAGCTGGAAACAGAGGTAAGTCTCATTTATTTCTTGATTTATTCCCTTTAGGGTTTCGTATAACTTGCGGATTCGTGCCGCAAACATGTTAATTTTCTCGTTAGCGTAGGGCTTACAATTAACCAGTTCGGTAAATAACTGCATATGCCGACTACGACTGTCAGGCTGAAAATGCCTATTTAGGGTTGACCATGTGTCCTGGGGGGTGGTACAATGTTCCACGACCGACTTAAAAGCAGGGGATAAGTTTAAAAAGATTGTAGATAAAGCGAGTCGGGTTCTTCTTTCAAAGTCCCTTACCTCAGCTAAATTTTCCACACTTGCTATCGGTTTCGTTTCGCGGTCATTCACAATGTCCCACGCATTAAGAGATATTAGTACAAATTTAATATCTGCTACCCAGGTATGGAAATTTTCCTCGGTCAAGTTATCTATAGCCATATGGGGTTGTAAAGAGGCCATGTTTTAAGTTACAGGTAAAATATGTAAATATATATATATAAGTATATAAAAAAAATGCAAGACAGTATGTAAAACACTAAATATTATATATATATACAAATAGGCCCCCCCCCAAATATAGAATTTCATAAATTCAGGGCCTTTACCTTTTGTTTATACCTTTGACGCTTATGAGCTCACATATCACCAAGCTTTCGCGTTGTGGTCTGCTATTTTAGAACAAAAGTCACCCTTAAGTTAAAAAAAAATAGTTGTTTACAAATTAACTTTAGGGCCTGCGGCCCATAACCAAAATGTTACGGAATTGAGCCGCCAGAACCTGGCGGCTCCCCCAACCAAGAAAATAGTTAAGATTTGGGGGCAGGAATGCCCCAAACTTTACTGATAGCTAAGAGTGCAGAGTCGTATTGACTAGCAGTGAAGGTTGGACTCTTAATATTTAGATATAGTCAGAGCAACGCTAGCTAGCTTGTGGTGTGATATGCAAGATGTTAAAAAGACGTACGAAGGTCTAGGTAAAATAAAAATACATTTA
>OU015496.1:77149923-77304923 GCA_907164885.2 Dolomedes plantarius
TAAGAGGGAGAAACGACAATTGTCTGCAATGACGTCAACAGGGTTCATATTTAAACACTCTCGATTTTGAAGTTTTAATTTTTCGATTTCAATGCATTCGTCTTTATTTATCTATAATTTTAATCTGTTGTACCCTTTGTTGTTGTCTTTCCTCCCTCTCCGTAACTATCACACTGAGCATATCTTTTATTAGACTTTCATTATAACTTTCATGTTCAAGAATAAGTTTCCTTAAATCTAATACTCTATATGCTTCTACAACTTCAATCCCAATTCTTGTGCTAGCACTATCAAGTTGCACTTTCTTGGCCTTGCAAGAAATGCCATGTTAGAAATACCAATCTAGTTTTTCACTGTTTGTCACCACTCAGTTAGTGCATTTTCCCAAAATTTTCAATGAATTTATTAAGTAAAAAATGTATTGGTAATCTGTTTTTCTCTTCTTTAGTGTCATTGTTAAAATGTTGGGAATTCAGGATGAAAGATGCAGATTATGAAAAATATTTTGCATCATTTAGTAATTATTTCAAAAAAAAAAAAATCCCTGTTCTGTCACTTTACTGATTTTCTTAGAAATTAATATGTACTGAATTTCTAATTTGTCTTTTGACAGCCAAAATGTATCTGATGCAAAAGATGCTGAATTTTATTTATTTGTGCCTGATGATCTTGGAAAAAAAAACTTAAAAAAGTACAGCAGATAAGCACTAATTTTCATCAGAGGAGAACAAAGCTCATTGGGATTAATACGCATAATGTAGTTGAATTTAGAGATCTAAGAGGGAAATTATTGCAAAGCTGCTCAACATACTTAAAATTGAACTCAAAGAAAATTATGTAATCTTTATAGGTCATAATATAACATTTTCTGCTGCTGTTCTTTATTTGTATGGATTCAGCAAATGTAGAAATATTGTCCAAAATAGCTTCTTGACGCATTAACTATATAGACAGTTATTGTTGTATTTATTTAGAAATTACTTTAGTATCATAGAACCCAAGGCAGTCTAGTGGTAGCACTTTGGGCTTGGAACTGGGGATGCTCAGTTCAAATAAAGATGAGGCCATTAAATACTTTCTTGTCTAGACCAGATAAGAGCATGTTAAATCTGTAGACTAGAAAGTCTTATAAGGTCAGAGAGGGCGGGAGAAAGTATGATCATCCAGATGTTGCCAATAAAGGTGCTCAGTCAAAATTCAGGTAGCACCTGGGGATGGTGTTAGTTCACCTATAAGGTGCCCCCATTGAAAGCAACCAACGATTCTCATGGATTAAATGTGAATGTCTTGATGGACAAGTGCCTCACTTTGGCAAACAACTTTAGTTTCATTAAAATAATCCACGACACATTATGATAAAGGAAGCTTAGAGCCTTAACTATAGGTATTAGATTAGATACAGACTTAAGTAATTGATGGCTAGTAGAAAGTATGTTGTTTCAAGGAAAAAAAGTAAAAAATATACTACAGAAAAACATCTTTTTCTTCAAAATGACATAACTATTTCTTGCACTAGTGCAATCTGATATGATAGTGCTAATATCAATTATGATAATGATTTGAGTCTTTTCTTTGATTTATCATAAAATCTTGAGTATAATATGCACATGAATGTAATATGCATGCTTGATTTTGTGCAAAAAGAAAATTAAAATTTTAATTTTTTGGAAAAAATTAAAATTCGACTATAATATGCACCCATAACTTTTCAATATTTTATTTAAAAATTGCACAAATATTTATTAACATAAATAAAATTTGTAATAAAAATAACAAGAACGTCAAATTCAGTAGAAAAATTTTTTAATTCAAAACAAACAATACAGTGAAATTATAAGTCACTTTCACTAGAATATAGCTCATCTATTGTTTGTCGTTTATGCAATTTTTAAAACTATGTCTTTTTGTACCAGAATATAATATGCACCCTCATTTTTGTAGACTAAAATGTGAAAAAAAAGTGCGTTACACTTTTATACTCTAGATTTTACGGTATTGATGTTAAAGTTTCACTCCTGTAGAATATTGTAACCAAGTGCAAGAAACATGCTTTTCAAACCTCTCATGGAGTTAGCACAAGAACCTTAGTAATATCGTACTCTCTATTTTTCTCTCGAGAGAAAATTATTCCTATAATTTTCTCTCGAGATTTTCATAAGTCTGAGTTTTTCATCTATAAAACTCAGACTTATGAAAAATTATTATAATAAAATTTGATAAAAATTGTGTAGAATTTTTGTACCTCCTTAATTTATCCAGGCAAAAATACAATGTTGATTAGGTGGTCTACTTATTCATCAGTTGTTCAGAGATCACTTTCTTGATATTCTGCTAAGTAATGAAAAGTTAGCTTGGATAACTGAAGAGCAAGTTGCATTGTGCTTTCAGGAAAGTGAATGACTGTTGACAATCTGAATCATGAATTCTGTTGTTGTTGTTGCGTATAACACTTGACTGGCAGCAACATCAGATCAAGTCCATATAGGCCAGGGTTGGCCAACAAGTCGCTCGCTCGCGATGTCTTAACTTAGAAACCGATTAGACTACGTGATAAATAGAGCACTAATTTAGGACCCTAGTTAGGGCAGCAGTAAGGGTTCAGTTTACACTGCACTAGACCGGGACTGTAATTCAGTCTGAGACTGAACACATACCATGGCACACGTGCTTTCCAAGCATAAGAAAATTGCCATCGATATACGCCTAATTGTGATTCCTTGGTTAGGGACATGCAAACTGCCTTCCCATTAATGTCAACGTAATAAATTCTAAATCTGTCTTTATCTGTAGCTTATTTGAACTAATATTGTCAATAATTACTTGTGTTGTTTTAAGTCCTCTGGACGTGACTTTTTTTGCCCGTTATGTATGTTGTTTTTCACGTAGATAGATACATATATCTGAACATATATTTTGCTTATATACCCATAGCTCGCTAGAGTGCACCTCATAATGAAACACAGTGTATAAACATAGTATGTATTTCATAACTCCCCCTTACCACTTAGACTACGCCTATGACAACAAGTCGATCGCGATACATTTTTAAGATAAAAAGTAGATCTTATGTTCACAAAATTTGGCCACCCCTGATATAGGCTATTGGGCAGAGGAGGGGAGGCTCCTGTTTTAATTAGCACCACAAGGATCAGAGTTCGACTTGGCTACGATCCGGTCAGGTAATTTTGAACAGAGCCATGTTGCAAGACCAGTACACTTGACCCCGCACCTCCAGAGGTAAATTTGAGAACTTGGAGGACATTGCAGCCAGGACTGATTTTTCGTGCACCAGCTGCCTTTAGTGTACATGGCATGAATTCTATTTCATGGCAATAAAGAACAAGGGAGCAATATATCTCTGAAAATAAAATTTTTATACTTATATGTGGATTCCTTTGATGATTACAATGGTGATGTCAGACATAAACAGAGTGAATGATTTCATTGCAACATTTCGATCTGCAAAAAAAAAAAGTAAATACTGAGGGGACATGAAATGTAACAATGCTAGTATTCTGATTATGAGAGATATATTATCCTGTTACTGTTACTTTGTTTGAAGATCATATAGGATTAGCAGGATATATGAATGTAAATGTATAAAATGCTTTTTAGAAGCTTTTAAAATCTTGGATTATGTCATTTTCAAATTTAGTGTGATTAATTTCAAGATACTTGTTTAATTCTCAGATACTGAGATAAAAAAAATTAGTTATTTGTGAGCAGATATGTTTTGGGGCTATTTGGACCATATTCTGCTTTTCTTTACTGGAAAGAACTGTTTTAATAATTTATCGACTGGTCTCAATGACTCTAAAGCCATTTTTACAATTTTTTCAGATCCTTTTTTATATATGTTTGCTGCTTTTAATGTTTTCAGAAGATATTGTGAAATCAGTGCTTTTGTGCCAGACTCATGAGATAAGTTGTATTTATCCATTAAAAAAAAAAGTTTGAGAGATACAGTGCTAAATTATTTTGTCGTGTGCATTATAAAAAATAACGTATCTATAAATGTGTTTGAAAGGCAAAATGTAAAATTAAGGCTATTCATTTGAAGAGTTTTTGCGTTGGTAATAGGCTTCTCAGAAAGGCTTAGTTGATAAGTATGCATTGGAAGTTATAAGTATCATTTGCTCTAAAATACTCATTGACTATGCCTTGCTGAAGAACCCATAAATAGGGCGAGACTTAGGTCCAAAGTTGTAATGTATGCTGAAGGTATACATATTTGTAATTATAGATCAATTGGTCACACCAGCAGTAAAATAAATGTACAGAAATTTTTTTATAACGTCATCACTTAAAAAAGATATAAAAGTAAATATTTGAAAACAAAACCAAAACCCTCATTTTTTCATGCTGTAAAACTCCTTGCTAATGATTGAAAAAAAATTAAAAACTTAACAGTGTGATAGCTAGAAAAATGCGGTGACAGAGTTGGAAGACAAGAAAAGACTTGAATTAAGCAACTAAACTGGATAAATATACACTGATATCTGAATATATAAAAGTTAATAAACAATAAAAGTTTTTTTTTAAATGCAATTTATTTAAGCAAAGAATAACTATACATGGGATCATAATTTACTGTGGCAAGTAAGGTGATAACCATCTGAATGTAATTAATTTAATAAACTATAATATATTTATATGATGATTGGTTTGTTTTTCTATCTGGTATATATTTTAAGGTTGTGACCTAATTAGGTGTTTCAGGAACTAGCTGAGCAGTTATCCATTAAAGGTGGTGATTTTATCATTTTGGGATATCAGTTATAGAGGAGATTTGATGAGAATAACTTTACTGCTACACTTCTTGAATTCTTGAGAGATTGCCAGAATTTCATACTGTAGACCCCGGTTTTATTAGCTTTTGTGTTGTAAAGGTTGACACTAGTATCTAAACCAACCATCCTAAAATTTCAAAGCAGTCTCCTGATCTCCCATTCATTTTTTAAATCTTTTGAATTTTAAGTAAAGAACTGATTTCATGAAACCTAAATTAAACTTTTGTATTTTAATAATTTGCAAAGAATTCCCTATCACCATGATTCACATTGATAATTCATTTGCATTTCATCTCAAATGATGTCGGTTTTCATGTTTGGTGAAAATATGATTTACTGTAATTCATATTAAAGCAGCTTACCAACTGTCATGTAAAAATTTTGTCTGAAGTATGTACCAATCAACTTGTACCTGAATATTTAAGAGTTGTTCCAGAAATTTAATTCCTAAAGTAGAAGCAGTAAGATGTATGATTTATTGTGTCCAGAGTCATGACATTTTTTGTATTTGATGTGATTCAGAGGTAAAATACAATATTTCTCTCCAAATGAAAGAGTAAGATTTTGATGCCAATTTGCGAAAAATTAGACATTTTAATTACTTCTAACCTATATATGTAGGTTATTGTGTTTCTAATAAAAAAAACTAGGAGCAGACTACATTAAAACTTAAATGCATTATGTTTGTACTGAATTTAAGATAACGTAAATCACATACACTGTATTCATTCCATTATGGAATAAAGAGGAAAACAAGAAGGTGAGCAAGAGTAACAATACTATTCCTTTTCAAATGAACTTGAAGTAATTTGATTCTTTTCATATCAGAGGAAAAATTATATATTATCAAAAATTGATATAACCAGAGACTTAAAATCTATGAAAAAGTTTTCCTTGTAATAGTGTTAATGCGCTCGAAATGAGAATTCTCTGGTGTAATTATTTATTAACATTGATTGTTCCTTCACTTTATAGAATTTGTAGTCTTAGAAGAAAAAAAAATTGTAAATGACTATGCTGGCTAAAAAGTGTGACAGATGGTGATAACGGCAAATTTTCTGATGTACCTTTTCCTAATGGAATATATTTTCAGTGGCACTTTATTTTGTAGAGCTGCTTTATCATTTAGAATCTGTATTAAAGCCATGTATTTCAATAACCTTTGTCTTATTATTATGGGAGTAATTGAGTTAAGTTGTAAGAAATTATAACTTGTGCTTTGAATATTAAGAAGAGATAGGTCTGTAAGACTTGCAAATATATGTAAGTATATTATATTTATTAATAAATACTAATGCAAGAACATTGTTAATCTTAAGTTTGATGGTGTATTTGGAGTTCCTTAAAAGATTTGATAGTAAATGAAAGAATATATCATTACATACCTTAAATGAAAGAACAAGGAAAATAACTAAGATTGCATAATTTTAATTTCATCAAAGAATATGTACTTCAATTATCCTTAAAATCCTGACTTCAGTCTTTTTAGATTTTAGTAATAATTACTATTTCTAAAAAATATTTCACTAGAATACAAGATAAATCGTGTTTCAGAGTTTATAATAGACTACAGAGTAAATTGGGAATATCATGGTTATTATCTTAAACAATTTCAAAAAATGAAAAATTATTATGCATTGCTAAAATAAATCTTCTAAGTTGTCAGTTGATCTATCCATACTTTAATTATGAAAAACAAATCTGTAAAAGAAATTTATATTTTCAGAACTCCATGAACTTAGTAATGAATTGTTGTGATATGCCTGTTATCAATTTGATTTTTCTCTTTCTCTTATTACCCGAGAAAATTATTTTCTAGGTTAGAATGAATGTTTTGCTAATCTTAAAGAATTTCCAAATAAAAATTGGCATTTTTATATTACTGAGTTATTTTAAAAAATTTTGAGATTTTAGAAGGATTAAAAAAAAAAATTATTACTCAACTTTAATTTTAGGTGTGATAAATTGAGGAATCTCTTGAAATATATTTTGATTTATTAAAACTCTATAAACATGACATGAATAATGTATTTTGTATTTTTTTACCTATTCAAAATTTACTTAATTGCTAATATCTTATTTTCAGGCACAGGTATGTCTCGACTGGGGGCTAAGACATATAGCCGTAAACCTGAATGCAGGACAAGTGTTCAGTTTGACCATCTTTTGTCAGACAAGGGTAATAAACCTTCTACTGCTAAAGTATCTGTTGCTGGAATTCATAGATGGGGCATGACATCATTTACTTCCATACGCAAATCTCGTATAAATGGTCAGAAGGAAGTGAGTGAAAGTCATGATCCTGTAAAACGTGTGAAAGTGGATAATACTGCATCACTTGGTATTTCAGACGATCCTTTCAGTTTTGAAACTGATATTGAAAATCCTTGTAAAAATGTTCATTCCTCAAGTAACACTTCTTCAGAGAAAAAACCTGTTGTCTCTAAGCCAAACAAATTTTTTAAGAGTGGCAGTTCACGACTTTCAGCTTCTTCAAATTCTCCAAAGAATAGTGACTTTGATGCTTTACTTCAGACTATAAAACCATCTGTATCTTCAAACTATAAAACCAACAGAGAATCACATGAAATTTTATTCAATATGCACCCTAACTATAAGAGTGAAGTTACCCATGGTTCAAATGAACAACAAATCCTTCTAACTAATACATCACCTAATATTGTTGACCTACGTTATTGTAATCCTCCCAATTCATATGCTTCCACGAATTATTCAGGCAGTCCTAGTGTTCATTATATTGCTCCATATATTCAGCCAGTTGGGACAACAGATGCATCATCAAGAGCATTTGATGCCCTGAGAACATTGGATTTAAGCCATAAAAGCTCTTTTCCAGACAGTTGCCTTCAGTTAGACGATGTTACAAATATAACTGATAATTCTTTTAACCAAGAAAGAATTCAAATTGCTCAGAAAGATACCTCTGTTACATATAGTGACATTGCTGTAAATCATAAGCAACACATATCCCAAAATTTTGATTCTGCAAAATCTACACAAGAAACCTGTGATTCCAATGTGTCTCATCGAATTTCTTCACTCATTTCTGAGAAGGAGGACTCTGATCAATTTCTTTCCAAAGTACTGTCAGATTCAGAAAAAGGTGACTATGCCAGTTGTCAAGAACTTGTATCATCACAATCCACTGACAAAAGTGAAGAAAATGCATCTAAACAGTCATCATCTCGTCCAAAAAAAATTTTCAGTTCATCATCGAAGGTATATATTTTTTAATCATGTCTAAAAGTTTATGATAGTTCAAAAAAATTCCTTTAAGTTTTTAGGTTCTAGTTTATTTCAATATTTTTTATTTTAGTTCAAAGCTAAATACAATCATCGGCATTGGCATTCATCTAAAAGGGAAACTGAAGAAGTAAGTTTAAATATTTTTTAATATATTTTTATAACTTTTATGATAATTTAATAGGAAGTTATAGCACATTTTTTGAAATTCTTATTTTAGCTGTTTGTGATCGAAGTCCGGGATACAAAGATTCAAGTACACTTTGTAAAATATAAAAAGTCTAGATGTCTATATAAAATATTTTCAACAAAAGAGACCTTTTTTCCCCCTTCTGTTTAACAAATTTGTAAAACATGCTTGGCCAGAAAAGTTCTTTCTAACCTTCGAATAATTTGTCACTTACCAAATGTCTACAAGTTCTAAGTAGTTTTTCTTGACTATTTTTGTAACTTTAGTAATGTCTTATGCCTATTTGATTACATTCCTTCCAACAGGTTCTGTTATGTTATTTTATTTATTTATTATTTTTTGAACATGACATGTAGTCAACTATTAGGGACACTAAATTTTTATAAATCTGTTTGAAAATATTTAATGATTTGAAAAAATGTAAGATCCTATTGATGCCATTTTAACGTTATATTTTGAGCAAAGTATCAGTATTAGGAAATGCTGATAACTGTATAATAAACTTCAAAATGCAGAAAATAATTTTATAAGTAAAAAGATAACTAACACAGCATTTTGCATTTTTTTCCCATGTATTCATAAAAACAAATTCTAGCATGGAGGGGGAGTGTTTCAATATCTAATTCTCTTTTATTGTAAAATTATCTATTTACCTGTGTGTTATTGTTGAGTATACTTTTTTTTCTAAATCATGTAACAGTAACTGAATTTTTAAGAACTTTGTGTGTATATATATAACATTAAAAATCCTATAATCATTTTAAATTCTAATTTATTCTAAATTCCCTTCGAACTAATTTCGCTTTTGATTCTAAGTTCTAATAACCTCGAGAGAAAATATTAAATGGCTGCCTTTTTACTCGAAAACTAAACTTGCGTAGCGTGGACAGAAAATTAAATGCTTTAGCGCATTAGTCACGCCTTTTCCTAACTTTTAACCAATTAAACCCTACTACGATCACATGACGAGATAAGTTTATATAAGGTTTGGTATCACGTACATGTAGGCTTTTTTCATTTGTAAGTTGCCCCGAGAAGTTGTATTTTTGTGTATCTTAAAAATAAAAGATGTAGTTAAATCAACGTTGTGGTGTTTTGCGTGTCCGAGGGTGAGATGAAAAGCGGGAAAAGATTTAAACATTTGTGATGCACGGCCGGGCGACAAGTCATCCATCTTTACCTCAAAAAGATATACCACTCAGCCCTTCATTCGTGCTATTACATATATATATATATTTATTTATTTATTTATTTATTTATATAGGAGTCAGAGACTAAAGTTTCACTGGCAGATGAATTTGAAGATGAAATAGAAAAAGATACTTTTAATGATGCTTTAATTGAGGATGTTGCTAATACTTCATTTGGAGAACTAAGATCAGTAAAATGTCCTAAAGAATCAAAACAGGTATTTGTTTGAAGTAAATCTTAATTTTGAAAACATTTGTTTTTAACACTTTTTTTTGTACATGATGTCCTAATGCTTATTTTGTTTGTTTCAGTATTATACTGTTGTGAAAAATGTTAAACAGGCATATCAATGTCATGAATCTGGAGAAACACAAGAATTCAATGATGACATTGAATATTTATTAGAATGCGTTCAAGACTGTAATGGTATTGGGACCAGATGTTTGAGGTAATTATTTTCTACATTTTTCATTTCTTTTCCTTTTGAAGCTATTTAACTTGTTCGAAACTTGGTATAATAGGATTGCCCATATGATTATAATTTGCCGATAGATAGTTTGTTAACAGGGTGGAAAGTGATTAGAAAATTTAGCTGTCAGTTTGTTAACAGGGTGGAAAGTGATTAGAAAATTTAGCTGTCTCAGTGATTTTAACTAATGGTATTTTATACTTCAAAAACTTATTGCAATTAGTTTTATTGAAAAAAATAGTAGATGTTAAACATCACACCTGTAACAAATTATATATTCATTTCTATTTGCATTTAAGTTTTTTTGCAAATTCAAATAATTTCTGTTTAATTTTTTGTAATATTTTCTATCTCTAGTGTTAAGATTTTATGTTTTCCTTTTTAATTCTATTTTGACTGTTCTTAATTTATACTGTGATAAAGTCAAATTAAAACCGTGGGCACAATGTGTACAAATGTACACAGTGGTCATTATTTTACTATGCTATATATTTCATTCATGTATGTATTTTGGGGTAATTGTGATTGTACGATATTTCTATTTATATATATACATATATATATGTATGTATGTATGTTACCAGCAGCATGTAAAAAGCTGCATTTTGTAGAATGCCTAAGAAATCTATAGAATGCATTACGTTTTTGGCAAAGTATGAAATGTGTATTATTTTTATGATTTATACTTTATGTAGGCATTATATAAAATAACAAGTGCTATTTAGGCAAAATATGAAAAAAGAGTCATTAAAAAGCCTTTATTGAAAAGATGTATAAAAATTAAAGGATTATAAAATAAAGTACAGAACTTACTGGGTTTTTTTTTTCCTAATGTGGAGGCACTTGTCATGAGACATTCACATTTTGTTATTCCTGCAAAGTCTTTGCTGTCTACTTTATTATGGGAGCACCATTTAGGTGAGCCAGCATTGCTCCCTATGAGGGGACAACATGGTAACAACCAAGCCTGATTCGGGATTTCAACCCTAGCCTACAGCATGACCATTCATGATGCTAACCACTATACCATGTGGGTGGCGATGTTCATACTGTAAAAAAGAGGAGAAAAAGACCAGTACTGACCTACTTGTTGCATGAAGGAACACTATTAAGAATGGCATTTTGAATTGCATTTATTTCTCAATTTTACACAAGAGCACTTCATATTTTGGTACCTGGCCTTGCAAATACACCTCACAAATCTTTTGCCACTTCCTGGGCACCGATAGTAAATGACCAATAACAATTGATCAAAGAGGTATTTTGCTGTCAGAAACGTCTTCAACTCTGAGTTATTCCTTGGAACATAAAGTAAATCGTGATCTGGCTTACAATTGGTTTGAAATTCCATAAACAGCTGCTAGTTTATGAAAACATTGTTCTGCCACTCTTGTAATAACTGTTAACAGACTACTGACTGCTTGACTCACCCCATCCCTTGCTGATGTGAGGAATAGGAAGTCACATACTAGCTACCAAAGATGCAGATATATATATATATATATATATTTTAAATTTTTTTTGTGAGGGTTCATTTTTTTCTTTTTTAACCTGTATTTTAAGATTTAATTTAGATCTAATTTCACGTTTGACCACACATTCTTAATATGAAGCAAAGAGTGCATAAAATATTAACCTTATTACCTTCCATTTTCCTATATCTATTGCCTTGACTGGCATGCCCACAGATAGCATGAACATTTTGGTGACAGTTTCTGCATCTATGGACACGACTGGTTTCCTTTAAACTAGTGGTGTGCAACTTTTTACTTTATGTACAAAAAAAAAAATCCCTCAACCTGAATGAATTTTTTAGGAATACCAAAATTTTTTAAAAATTAGAATAATGTGAACAGAAAATAAAAAAAATAGAAATAAGCAAATTTTGACAAGCTATTTCAGAAATCAATGAACTGTAGATTAATTTTGTATATACATTTACTTTGCATAATAACGATATAAGAAATGTCTTATTCACCTTCTGCTCCTGTTTGTAGCAAATTTCATATGACTAAAACTTCATATTTAAGTATTAATGTATATTTCAATTAGGTAAAAATTAAAAATTATAAAAGGGCATGATTTCAAAATTATAAGCATTGTATTAAAACACTGAACGTTATAAACTTCATTTATAAAACTAAAATAGAAAAAAAATTAATAAGGGTGAGCCCTGTCGCCAGATAATATTTACTCAATATTTGGTGAAATATTTGATAGTGTCATATTGTCTTCTGGGATAAATCTTGATCATTGTTCAGTTTTTATAGCCAATAATTTTGAATATCCAGTCTCGCACAGATAGGTAGATGCAAATGGAGGTATTGTAGGTTTGGCCTTTTGCCTATGATTTTATTGTAAAACTGTTTGATACCTTATTTAACAATATCATATTGTACATGTCTTTTAACATATAAAAATACAAATAAAGATATGTAATTATAGGAAATTTAAAGCATGTTTTTTAATTAAATAATTCAATATGATAAAAATTCACTTCAGACTTTCCGCGACCCTTTCATTTTTTTCGTGACTCATAGTTTGCACTTCACTGCTTTGAACAGACCAAACAGGTAGCAGAAATGGAAGCCTCTTCAGTAAGCATGTCTTCACTACCTCTTTGGTTTCTTCCCTTGTGTATTGCAATTTCATCTGTGTTAAGTGTAACAGGCTCTCTCTCTCTTGCATAGGGTGATCTGTTTCTTTTGTATTGTTAATGCTCTCCATTCCAGACGAGCGCTGAAAATCTTATGCCTCACCTTATGGCAATAGAAATCTCACTGGCGGGAATATTTTATACTTTGCTCGATTGTCATTTGGCATTACATAGAATTCCTAGGAAATGTATGAAATATTAAGTGTTTCATACTTTGGTGTTCGATTTTTGGTATTCTCTAGATTTCCTAGGCATTCTATACAGTGCCTAATTTCACACATTGATGGTAACATATGTATTAAAATCTGATTAGTATATAAAATTAGTTTGACTAAGGAGATTTGTATAACCTTTAAATTTTAGAGGCTACTGTACAGCATAAAATTGTGAATTTGTTTTTTGACTCAAATTTCCTACTTTTAATATAATTTTTTTAAAAATTGTGAATTGAAGGTTTATTTTTTTCTTCACAGAGATTCTTGCTTTAAGGTATATCATTATAAATCATCTTTATGTAAATAAACAGTAGAAATTTGTTTGAGAGAGCCACTGAAGTAATGTTGTCATCTTGAAATGTAAAGGTGGTACTGATGTACTTCTAATAAAGCATAAAATAAGATTTTAAAAATGTGAGAATAATGAAAGAAGTCTGATCTGATTATTTTGAATCATACCATTTCTTTTGCTTTATTAGGGAAAAAAACATTTCCTAACATGTTGGCTGTAAGGAATAATAGTAAAAATACTTTCTTAAATTTCCCCCCCCCCCCCTTCAATTTCTGATTGGAACTAGAGATATTCTAACCTTCACTGCAGTTGTATTTTAGCAAGTATTGCAATGTCATATATGATAATATAACATTTTTAAATATGTATAATGTAATGTCTGAAATCATTTTGGCTAGAAAATTAATATATCCGATATACTAACTTCAGTTCATAAGATTGTTTAAAATTTAAGTCATATGAAGCTTTATGTGTAATAATGTGCTGAAAATTGTTTGGAATTCAATTTTTGTTTTTAAAGTATTAGCATATATCTGTAAGCATTAATTAAAGAAAATGTTTTCAGTGTATTGAATCTTGCTGCCAAATGTATGGGACCTGCCTTTCGTATACACCTTCGTGCCCATGGTACAATGCCTAAAATATTTAGTGCCTTAAAAGATGCTCCAACTGATCCTGTAAGTGATTTTGTAAATGATTATAAAAATACCATTATTGGATAGACTGCATTTAATGAAAATGATGTAGTGAATATTTATAAGTTGTGTCCGTCTTTGTACCTTTGGTGATTTTCCATAAATTATGTCAGTATGATGAGTAGAGTTAATTAGACTTTGTTAGTGTTTAATATTTTATTCTAGCTTTGTTTATACATTAAGAAAAAAATTTAGAACAGATGGAATGTTATAAAATTTTTTATTTCAACTTATAAAGAGAAATATGCTTTGTTTATATGTTTTTCTTATATTAAAGCTATTTAACCATTCATATTATTTCATATATGTTGATATACGTTAACATAGGTTTCTGAAAAAGATAAATTATGTTATCTTATTTTAATATTTGAAATTTTTTCCCCTTTTTTGGGCTTGCCATTATTACTTCATCATGAGCATCATGTTCTGTTAACTAAAACAATTGTAATAAGAAAAAAATATACAAAACAAAGTAGTTTTTTTCTCATTTTTTCTTTTATGTAGTCTTAGGAAATTTTTTTCATTTTTTTATACTCGTTATATAATGGTTTAATTTGCAATGTAGTTATAAAATTAACATATTGATTTCTGCATTTGATATTTTACAAAAGGTAAAGTTCAATTATCTGAATCATTTGTTTTTATTGTCTTGAGTTTTGTACTATGCTATTTATGTTTTGAGTTGCTTAGTTTAAGTTTGTAATGTCTTGACGTTTGTGTATTTTACAATATCATATGTTTGTTTTCATACTGGCAATGCTGTTGTCAAGTTAGTTTAGTGTTGAATAATAATGTTCTGAGCAGACTTTTACAAATGCTAAGTTATTGAAACTCTTCACCTAATTGAAAAAAGAGGCTTTTAATTACGAAATATTCAATTTGAATTGACTAAATCAAAAGTACAAAGACTACATATATTGCATTAAATCAGTTGCAATGTTAGTTTAATATTATATTTGTATTTTGTGAGGCGCTGTTACCCTCAACTTCTTAAGAGGCTTCCTTCTGAAGAAAGAAGTTTCATAGAGTATTTATGCTTGAGAATTTATTGAACTATAATATGCTTTTGCATCTAATGTTTTTTCTTTTCTTCCCTAGAATTTAGCTTTATGTACAGCAACATTAATGTTTGTGTTGAGCCAAGACAGACTTACCATGGACATAGAGGCTAGCACATTGTCTCTTATGTTGCAGTTATTAGAGACAGATCCAGAGTTGCGTAATCCAGAGAAAGAGATAGATTTAATTCTTAAAGATCCTGCTTTGTGTGCTATGCAAGACAAACATCGAGAAAAAGTATATCAGTTATGTGAAGAAATGCAACTGAAAGGGCATGCTAAGCACTTGAAGTTAGATAATATAAATGTAAGTTTAATGTTACTACTTGAGGATTGGGGAAAAATTTGGCTGTTGAATATTCATTTCAATGAACCTTTTGTAATTTACATAACATTTCAAGGTAATGAAAAATTAAAATCCTTGAAAACGAATACTCAAAATTTTAAATGGGTTTTTGAAAGCCGTCAAAATTGAGAAGTTTTAATACACAATTTAATCTTGCAGAGAATTCTTCTAAGAAATGATAGGAAAATATCAATTAAACCAAGAAAAATATGAACTGTCTTATTTAAGTAAATCTTCCTAAACAGCGAATTTCAATTGGTATTTTTTCAGTTTTTAAAAAGTAGGTCAGGATTATATCTCATTAATAGATTAAAAGAGTTTGATTATTCATCATATGACCAACATTTGTATTTCACAATGCTCACTATAAAAGTCCATAACTACTGTAGACAATCGGGAAAGAGGCATGCAATATTTGTTTGGGCAATCATGCTACTTTGCATTTTGATACTGTTATATGAAGTTGAAATTTGTGTATTTTATAGTGTAGTGGTGGTGTGATATCTAGCTATAAACTTATTTTTAGGTATTATAGAAGCTTTAGTCTAAATCATTTATGGTTATAAAATAATTAATGATAGTTTGAAATGATAATTTGAAATATGTAATCACACACACACACAGGAGTAGAGAGAAAGCAATACAATCAGAGACAAGAAAAATCTTGCATTTATATTATGACTTTGTCTTGCCATATTCAATTGCATGTTTTGTTAACAGCATTAGTTTTATGAAAATGCCAAAAAATAAATTTATATAACCAGAAGTTTGTGTATTTTATATAGTCTAAATTTTTCCAAATCTGTATTTGCCTTAATTGCTGGAAGTAAATATGCAATTAAACCTTTTGTACTACATAACTGTTACTAGGGAATGGGGACAATCAGCTATTTTCCTTATAGATCTTTCTTTAAAGTCTTGGGAAGGACTGTAATTAATAAGTGAAATCGCTGGATTTTGGTACTGGGCTAAACCTAAAGGTCCTGTAGTCTGCTGTTCTTTCTCTGATTGTCATTGTTATTCCAGTCCTAACATCTCAATAATTGTACATGATTTCAAAATCAATGGATTGAGTTTTCTGTTAACTGTATTTTTCAATTTTGTGAAATGTGTAAGGTGATACTTAACATATCTATATACTAAAACCTGTAAAAAAATTAATAGAGATAAGGTGACAAGATTTTAGGTAACAAAATGAAGTATTATCAGTGGTAATATTCCTTTTTCTTTATTGCTAGTACAGCAATCAATGAGCTGAAAAATATTAAAGAAATAAGATTTTCCATGACATTTGGTTAATCTATATAAATAAAAGAAAAACTTTGTCGGTTGGGGAACAATTCCGGGTAGACCGTTTCCAGTATGGCATCTGTTATGAAATTCCGCCATGTTTGAAAATGTTGAAATCGATGCATTTGTTTTTTCAATAAAATACATAAATGTTACTTATTTGGAAAGAGCTTTAAAAACTGATAATTTTTTCTGCGTACACATATTATGTTACTTTAATAGGTTTAGAGATATTTCAATTCTAAATGCATACTTCACTGAACAAAACGTAACCGCCATGTTTTACAATGTAAACACAGCATGATTCTCACTAAAAAATGAATCACTGAAAAGAAATGTTTCATCGTGTGTCTAATTTTTAATTATTTTTCAATTTTTCAAATTTTTAATTCAAACTTTTTAATCATAAATAGATCATTTGAAGATGTACTGATTTTCTGGGAATTAAAGGTGGAAAAAAAAAATTAAATTCTAGTGAACTGTGATTTGAATGTCAAGTGATTCAATTGCTGGGCGAAGCCCGGCTAGTCTGAAATAAGTGCACAGCCACCAGATTTCAATCAGTTTGTCTTTGTGAACTACTATTTGATATGTTTATGATGTGGCTTTCATCAGAATACCATTCTGTAGTTTTTATGTTTTCTATAATTAAATTTATTTTTCATTTCAACGTATTTGGGAGAATTAGATGTTAGCGTGTAAGATAGAGGAACATACAAAGTACATAAAATATTTTTGTTGCAAAGTTTCTTTATATTAAAAAGAGAATTTCAATTAAGATGTCTTTCAATATATAAGGAATAGTTTTCATTTGTTATTAATGATACTTTTCTATCCCCTTATGTAGTATAAACCTGAATATACTCCATGCATAAACAGTACATGACCTTAATTATTATTTTTGCTTAATATGAAATTGTAAAACTTGTAATTTGATTAAATATTTCAGTTTTTTCAACCAAAATTAACTGAGCCGTTGCCTTTTATTCTTATTCCAGACGGGTATTTTAGCTATGGAAACATTGCTTAGTTTAACTTCAAGAAAAGCTGGTGAATGGTTTAAAGAAGAAATGCGAACTCTCCATGGTTTAGATCATATTGCTGATACAGGTATGTTGATAATCTTAAATTCTTTAATTTCTTCTTTTTAAGGATAAGTTTTTGAATTTTTTTCAACTTGCTTATATTATTACTATAAAATGTAGTATTTCTTGAATTTGCAAAATGTATAAAGCGAAATGCAGCAGTGACTAATATGTGTACAAAAGTGTTGTACACTGCATGTGCACTAAAGTACAAAGCATGTAGCACTTCAAGAGTTTAAGAAAAAGTGTCTATGTGTGAGCATTAGATGTGAATCTGTATACAGCAAAATCCCACCTAGTGGACACTACTAATATGTACACCTATTTTGTGGTTACTCGCAGACATGATTCCATACAATATTTTTATAGTTCACTACATTAGAATAAAACCTACTTATAACAGACTTAAAAGGCATTGATGGAATTTTTACACATACAACAAGGAAAGGAAAAAAAGCTGTTGCGACTTTTGTTGCTGAAAAGTCAGTTGTGGCTAAAGTTATGGCTGGACTGAAGTGTTGTTTTAATCAAGTGTAGGGATAGGGAATTTCCAGGGATTGCCATGACCGAAGACACTGTAATAAGTAAAGTAATTAAAAATACAGCTGGATTAGCAGGGAAGTTACTGTGATTTCGGTAACCCTTTCTGGTTGGCAATCTGTAGTTATGTTTTGGGTAATGGAATGTCATTAAATTACTGTTCAAACGTATAGAAAAAATTGCATGTGATACCAAATATTATATGATGCCAATAATAATTGAATGGTTATAGGTGCTCTACTGAATGGTTATAGGTGCTAAGTGATATCTTGTAGAAAAAAATTGCATATAATTTCAGATATTATATAATGTAAATATTTCAAGATATATATTCTTATATAAATTTAAATATCATGGACATGCAATATGAGAAAATATACTTCCCTCTTCTTGTCCTTTGTAGTGATAATGGTAAAGTTACATATCCATATCATTTTATATATTATTGGCATTACTTATTTTAAGAAAACATGTTTTTTCTTATGTGTTTTAATTAAAAGAGCAAACTGGCTTTGGTTCTGTGAGTAATAAAAGCTGAGGAATATCTTATAAATTTTGTATTTAATTTCTTTTCTTTCACAGCTTTTACTAATTTAGAAATATCTATTATTCAAGGAAAACAGAAATGTTTAATTTGAAAACGATTGACTGGTCTATTTACGGTATAAGTCGCAAAACCAAGCATCCAACCAAAATCATTTTTAGAAAGTTTTCCATAGTTTCAGGAAGAGCTGGACAAGTTCTGGAATTTTGCAGGAATTTCTGAATAATTAAGAATTTTTTTTGTCAAAAGTTTTGGATTTTTCATAATTTATCATTTTAAGCAGATACAGTTATAGAGAGAGATTTCTTAACAAAAGTAAAGATATAGAATAGAAAATGTGAGGTACATTTCTTATAAAAAAATTTATTTTCTTAACATCAGCATTTTCTCATATTATATTAACCTCTGTTATTTTATTAATTTGTTTAGACTTTTTATTATTATGTACATACTAGCTGAAAACCCGTACTTTGCTACAGAGTACATTCAAATTAAATACGACAAAGTATGCAATTAATGCAAAAAAATATATATATATATATATATTAAAAAAAATCGTAATGGATATTTTTATAGACAAAATAATGTAGAAGAAAGTAATGAAATTAAATCTAATAGAATATACTAAAGAATATAGTACAGTTTGAGAAATATTTCTTTTACTGTATTTTAATATTTTTATGGATAATGTCCAATTTTCTGCTGCATTAAAAACAAAAAAAAAAATATTTTTTTGTCTATTTATTTCGTTGTTATGGACGTGATGATAAATTAATTTAAAGCATCACAAAAAGAAAAGAAACCATGTGATCAGCATTTATTAAATTAAATTCTGAAAATTAATCTTTAAAAATTCACCAATAATCAGAAAATTGAGGTAAAGATTTCAAAAAAAATTTCATTTTAAAGGAATTTTTAGGATGGTTCTCATGATATAAATTTTATAACCCTCAGATTATTATTTTAAATTCAAACTTTAAAGAATGTTTCAAAAACAGCTTAAAAATTTAATTTTAAAAATTCTAAGAATTTTTTTAAAATCTCTCAGTGTACCCCTACACTATAAGAGGAATCGCCATGCAAAATTTCAGCCCTTTAGGTCCAGCGGTTTGGTCTGTGCATTGTCTGTCAGTCAGTCAGTCAGTCAGTTATGGAACTGTTTTATATATATAGATAAGTTACAACTATGTAATAGATTCTGTAGAATATTTAAAAAAAGAAATGTGCTATGTCAAAGAGTATGTAAATAGTAATTTTTTATTTGATGAAACGAAAATAATCTGTTTTCTAGAAAAGTAGGTAATCGTCTTGAGGGCTATAGTGAATGTAAATTAAATATTTTCTTGCTTAACCCTTTCGCGGCGAACGTCACGTATACGTGACAGCAGCTATCCGCGTTTCTGGCCGATCGTCACCTATACGTGTCAGTAGTTCGGAACGTTTTATTAGTTAATTTTTGGGGCACAAGATGGCACCGCATGTCTATGAAATTTGGAGTACACGTAGTTGGGACCTTCTATTCGAAAACAAGACTAGTATGAATCACATGCGGTCTATCGTTTTATGTAAACAAACGGAGGAATGGATGTATTGCGTTTGGCTGTCAGCGGAAAGGGCCTTTTAACTTTGCACGTGGTCTTTGTTTACGAGATATCTTTGTTTATTTTTCTTTTGCGGTGGGATTGTAGCATTGGGTATATGGGTTTTGAGTCAGAATCAGATTCTGTTGCAGTGATATTTCTTTCCTTTGATGATTTAATATGGAGAAAAGGAGAAAATATTTAACAGAAGACGAAATTTCTGAATTGATAAGAAATGTGTCTGAAAATGAAAGTAGTGACAGTGATACAAAAATCTCGTCGGGTGAATCTGTTTATTTGGAACACGGAGATCAGAGTGATTATGAAGATATATCAGACATTTCCATTCTGAGTATATCGCGGGACGGTACTTCTTTGTGGTCTTCTCCCGTAAGGGATTTAACTCTACTAACATTCACAGCGGCATGCGGAATAAAAGTCGATGATGCTGTATCAAATGAATTGTATTATTTCAGATGTTTTTTTGATGAAACTGTAATGGATTTAATAACTAAATTAATGCGTATTATATTATACTAACCAAATTAATGCATATGAGAGGTTCATAAATCCGGAAAGTGAACAGAGTTTATCCTCGAAGTATTTTTGCCTGTAACTAAAGAAGAAATGTTTGTTTAATTTGCTTTGACAATTTTAATGGGTATCGTTAAAAAACCAAAAATTAAGATGTACTACTCAACGAATCCAATGATTGCAAAACCTTTTTTCAGTAAAGTTATGAGTCAGGACCAACGCATCGAAATTCTTCGATACTTGCATTTCACTTCTACTAATGCCAAAAAGATTGAAAAAATTAAACCTTTTTTAGATTTAATCATTCAAAACTTTCAGAGTTCTTGATATATTATTGACATATTCTGGATATATTCCTGATAGGAATATATCAGTTGATGAAAGTATCTTACTGTGGAAAGGGAGAGTAGGATTTCGACATTATGTCCCAGCGAAAAATATTTTAAACTGTATAACAAAAATTTTTTAGTGGAAAAATAATAAAAGAATGTGTAAGTAACCCATATATAGCTTAAATAAATAGATTTGTTTGTAAATGTTACTATTTCGGAATTTTTCGTAACTTTAGGCTTAGCTCTTAAAAGTCCGCCGGCCTGGAGGGTACGCTCACGAGAAAAACTTCCGGCCTCAGAGGAAAGCGCGTGATCGGAACTGCCGCCGCGAAAGGGTTAATAAAATTGACGTCTACAGCTAATAAATAATCGATATAACTGCGTTTTTTTTCTTATTGTTCATCTTATGTCTTGGAAAGTTTTTACCCTGCTTTTGAAAATTATGGTTTCATAGGTAGTAAAATGTAACAACACATTTCATTGTTTATGAAAAAGTTTTGTATTTTGTGTAAAAATAATTGTATGATCATATCTCATAATGTAAAATTGATTTTAGTGGCATCATGTGTTGAACTTCTTATTCCTGAACAAAAGGAAATTGTAGTCCATCCTACTGAAGTACAATTAGATAGAATTCGAAAAATAGATCGCTGCTTAAGAGTCTTAGAAAATGTATGTATAAATTTTACATTATACTATTTATCATATTTAATTATTAACATTAATTAACCCATATTTCTTTCAATTTATCAGGTAACGCATATGAATGCTGAAAATCAAGAATATCTTATGAATTATAAAAACATGTCATTGATTGTAACTTGTCTAAGGTAAGATGTAGTTTAAAATATGCTTAAAATTTTTTGTACTCTAATGTTTAAAAAAAAAAAAAAATTGAAAAATTTGTTGAATCTGTCTTTCTCTTCTCCCCTCTTTAGTGTGTGTGTATATATATATATATATATATAAAATGTGTGTGTGTGTGTGTGTGTATGTATGTATGTATGTATGTATATGTATGTATACATGTGTATATGTATATGCACATATATATATATATATATATATATATATACGAGGGTCATTTTTTAAGTAAGAATAGTTTTGTAATGGAGTAAGAGAAACTTTAGTTATGAACGTAAATTGTATCACAAACTAAAATATGAACATTTTATCACTTTTCAACATAGTCACCATTAACATTTAAACATCTGTTAAATCGTGTCGCCAGCTTTTGGATCCCATCATCAAAGAACTCTGCCGCCTGACAGTTAGTAACAGTTTCTTTCAACATGTCATCATTTTCCAAGCGCTTTCCACCAAGAAATTCCTTAAGTTTTGGAAACAGATGAAAGTCTGATGGTGCTAAGTCAGGGCTGTATGGTGGATGATCCAGTAATTCCCAATGAAAATTGTCCAGTTGCATCTTTGTTCTTGCCGCAACGTGAGGCCAAGCTTTGTCATAAAGAAGAACGCTGCCGCTAGAGAGCAGTCCCCGCTGTCGATTTTGACAATTTTCATTGGGAATTACTGGATCATCCCCCATACACCATCAGACTTTCATCTGTTTCCAAAACTTAAGGAATTTCTTGGTGGAAAGCGCTTGGAAACTGATGACATGTTGAAAGAAACTGTTACTAACTGGTTTAACGGTTAGGTGGCAGAGTTCTTTGATGATGGGATCCAAAAGCTGGTGACACAACTTGACAGATGTTTAAATGTTAATGGTGACTATGTTGAAAAGTGAAAAAATGTTCATATTTACTTTGTGATACAATTTACGTTCATAACTAAAGTTTCCCTTACTCCATTACAAAATGGTTCTTATTTAAAAAATGACCCTCGTATATGTGTGTGTAAGTAAGTATATATATGTGTGTATGTATATATATATGTATATATATATATATATATATATATATATGTGTGTATATATATATATATATATATATATATATATATATATATATATATATATATATATATAGTGCTCGATTTCTAGAAATAGAGGTGCCAGAACTGTAAATAATATTCATAGTTTTTTTAATTCCTTTTAAAATATAAATTCAAATAAACATTGGGGAATATATTACTGCAGATTAGCTTTTATCTAATGACACATAAAATGTATAAGATACTTGGAGTAATTTTTATTATGTTTGCAATTTTTCTGTGACTAAGGGACTAAGTGATAATAAGTAATAACATCCAATGCACTTTAGAAATTTTTTTTTATTTTTATTATAGCAACACATCATTAACATACATTTTTTTATTAAAGATTTTTTGTAAAAATTAATAACTTCTGTTACAATTATTATTAGTAGTTTGTTTAAATTGATACATCAGCAACATAAATGATGTCTCCTTCTGCTATTTTTGAGGTTTTGTCATGTAGATTTGTTCTCAAGTTATTATAATAATCATGTTTGATAGGAGGTCTATCATATCTTTTGTCTTGTCACAGATCTACCTTTAGGATATAACAAAGGCTGGTGTACATTTTTCAAATCTGGTGGTCCACCTGCTACAGATTTTCTTTTATTAATGGCATTAAATTTTGAATCTTTGTTAAAGTCAAGTTTTAATTTTATGATGTGGGGTTTTGACCTTTCTTTTTTTTTTTTCGTAACTGATTACTTTTTTTTGTGATGAAACAACACTAAATAATTTACCATTATCCTAAAGTATTTGCTTCTGCATTTGAATTGCATTATTGCAACAATTTGCATTAGAGTACGGAGTTAATTAGATTGGCTTCTGAAATAAATTATGTATTATTCGATGGCCAAAAAATTTTTGTCATTTAGTGGTGTTAATCCTTATTATTAGGGAAATTTATTTTGAATATAAGAAGTTAGGAGTCAATCAAGTGCTTTGACTGTTAAGATTTTAAGAAATTGAAAACGCGGTGTCAATCAATTTGGCTTGTGCATGGTTCATGTGGTCTTTGAAATAACCTTGAAAAATTTTACTTCCATAAATGGGATTGAAGATAGTGGTTTCATGTATTGAATTTGTATTTAGGGAATATTTTAATGTAATATATATATATATATATATATATATATATATATATATATATATATATATATATATATAGTCTAATAGAGAATTTAATGAGTTTTATTTGTTTGAAATAGTACATATAATTCAAATTTTGGTACATATAATCTACGTACTGTCCAACTAAAAATTAATTGCTCATAAATTTAATATGATGCAATTCATGAATGCAATATTATCAATTACAAAATGTATTATTGCAGAAGTATACCTTTCTTTAGTGTTTACATGTCTAGTTTTTGAATTCATATTTTGCAATTTTTTAAAAATACTGTTTTATTTTAGTTTAATGGAATTATGCAAAATTCATCTTCTGGAACAAAAACCTGTTGAAGATGTAACTGATGAAGCATCCCATAAAAATAATAAAAGTGAATCTCCAGTTCTCTCATGTTTGTTGAATCTTTTGAAAATTCTAAGCAACATAACATACAATATATGTAAGCATTAGTATATCTTTTGACTTTGTCATTCTTTAAACCTACATTAAAAATGAGCTTTATTTAAAAACTGCTGTATATTTTATTTACTTTATTTGAATCCTGGTTACTGGAAATTGTTATATTATTCTAGTGTCAATGATTATTCTAGTTTAATGATAACATTTTAAATCAAAAGTATGTTTTTAATAGTAAAATATTTTGTAGAATTTTCAGATTTGTTTTACTTTGAGTATTGCATTTTAAATACATTTTCTAGCATTAGACATTAAAAAAAGCTCTTTAAGAGATCCCAAAACAAATTCAGAATTAAAATTTAGATTATACGTAGGTAGGCTGAAAAGTAATGCACACATGCTTGTAGAGCGTGAACGAAATGAGATTCAAAACCGCGGCAAATGGCATATGGAAGTTACATTCCCTCTCAATACTCATCGCAGATTTTAAGTCGTTGTGTTCATCCAGTGTATTTTGAAAATCGGTAGTATGGAGACGTGTTCTAGTGCTATGTCAACGGCGAGTTATACAGCGTGCTGTTATCGAATTTTTAACAGCTGAAAAGTGACTGAAATCCATCGCCGTTTAAAGGCTGTCTATGGTGACGATGCTGTTGTTAGGGGTACTGTAAATCGATGGGTAATAAAACTTTCGTGGTTGTGAGCCTGGAAAAGCCATAATTGTTGATGAAACACGCAGCGGATGTCCGATCATTGCCACAGACGATGAACATCGCAAACTCGTCGACGATTTGATTCAAAGTGACCGGAGAATCACTCAAAAGCGTATCGCAAACCATATTGGAGTATCCAAGGAATGTGTCTGCTTCATTATAGAACGATTGGGATACCATAAAATCTATGCTTGATGGGTCCCACGCCGTCTCACAGGCAAGAACATTGTCGGACTGGAGAGGTTCTGCGAAACCTGAAGTTTGAACCGATTCCACACCCTCCTTATTCCCCCGATCTTGCGCCTTGCAATTTTAATTTTTTTCCTCTACTCAAGAGAGACCTAAAGGGTAATCATTACACCTCGGACGATGTGGTGAAGGCAGCTGTCAAGTCGTGGATTCGAGAAAAGTCGGAAGAATTTTTCAGTGACGGAATGAGAACTTGTTACACGTTGGGAGAAATGTGTTAGCCTTAACGGTGACTATGTTGAAAAATAAATGTATGATTTTGAAGCTTAAGAATTGTACTTTAATGTTCTTTTTGCCCGATCTCGCTATTTCTTTTTGTTCACGCTCTACAAGCATGTGTGCATTACTTTTCAGCTTACCCTCGTGTATATATATATATATAAAACAGTTCCGTAACTGATTGATTGACTGACTGACTGACAGGTAACGCACAGACCAAACTGCTGGACCTAAAGGGCTGAAATTTTGCATGTCAATTCTTCTTATAGTGTAGGGGTGCACTAAGAAAGATTTTCGAAAAATTCTTAGATTTTTTTAAAATAAAGTTTTTAAGCTGTTTTTGTAACTTTTTTTAAGTTTGCATTTAAAATGATAATCTGGGGGTTATAAAATTTATATCACGAGAAAGATCATAAAAATTCCTTTAAAATGAAATCTTTTTGCATTATCTGATTTTTGGTGAATTTTTAAAGATTAATTTTTAGAATTTAATTTATTAAATGCTGATCTTTTTGTTTTGTGTGTGTGTGGTACTTTAAATTAATTTTGCATCACATGCATAGCAACGAGATAAATTGTAAAAAAATGTTAAAATATGGTAAAAGAAAATTTAACCTCTAGACTAATTAAGATGGACGTTTTTTAAGAATTTAATTCAAATTAGTATGTTTTATGGATATTAAACATACAAATTAATTGCATACATTGACCATTGTATTTAATTTGAATATTTTCTTCTACATTATTTTGTTTTATAAAAATATTCATAATGATTTTTTTTATAAATGTGTTTTTTTATTTATTTATTTATATTTATTTATTTTATTTTTTGCATTAATTGCATACATTGACCGTTGTATTTAATTTGCATATACTTTGTAGCGAAGCATGGATATTCAGCTAGTCTTGTTATAAGAGAGGGAGAAAAAAAAAATAAGAGTTAAAGCTCTTATGCAACTCATCATTTTGGTTTAAAAAAAAAATCATTGAATTTGAGATTAATAAGTTACGTGTTGGTGATATCATGAAATTAGTCTATTAAAGTCTTATAAGTCATTTCTTTTTATTGCTATATTGAAATCTAGTGTTATGAAGAGTATAATTGCTTACTCATAATTTTTTTATGCATGAACCAGAATGTACCTTCAGTATTAGGTACCTTAAATTTTGTGTTTTTGGATGTAGAACTAATTAAAAAAAAAATTGGTAATAAATAATTATGCTGTAAAATTTTTGCAACTATATTTTTACAGCAAGTCAACAAATGTATTTGTTTCTATAGTACAAATTGAAAACTCCAGCATATACCTTATTTGCATGCTAGCATGGTATATACACATGTTTCTGTTATCCCATGTGGACTGAAAGTTTTAAATTTATCAACTATACAGGGGTCTGTGTTGAACAAAGGAAAATGTATGCTTTTAAAATAATAGGCAGGTGACAATAATAGAAGGGTGGTATACTGAAACAAGATTGATAAATAAATTACTTAAATCTTTAAGTCAAATAAAAAAATCAGTGTTAAAGAGTATTTAGCTTGTATTATGATAAACATATCTGCTACGATTAAATTTGACACCCCTCCCCCCATCCCAGTCTAAGTTATCTTCGAGTTTTATGACTATCTTTAAAGGTATAATAAGTGTGGATTTATAAAAATGGTTAGATAATTTGTTATTTTGATAATTTGTTTGATACTGTCAATATATTTATGTTAAACTAGCTGTAAACCCGCACTTCGCTACGGAGTACATTCAAATTAAATACAATTGTCAATGTATGCAATTAATGCCAAAAAAATAAATATATATTTATAAAAAAATCATAAGAGATATTTTTATAGAGAAAATAATGTAGAAGAAAATATTCAAATTAAATCTAATAGGACATACTAAAGAATAGTACAGTTTAAGGAACATTTCTTTTACTGTATTTAAATTTTTTTTTTTGGATAATGTCCAATCGTCTGTTGCATTAGCAAGGAGAAAAAAAATTTTTTTTCGTCTATTTAGTTTCTATGCACGTGACGATAAATTTATTTAAAGTACCAGAAAAAGAAGTCACATGATCAGCATTTAATAAATTAAATTCTAAAAATTAATCTTTAAAAATTCACCAAAAATCAGAAAATGAAGGTAAAGATTCGAAAAAAATTTCATTTTAAAGGAATTTTTAGGATCTTTCTCATGATATAAATTTTATAACCCTCAAATTATCATTTTAAAGAATGTTACAAAAACAGCTCAAAAATTTAATTTAAAAAAATCTAAGAATTTTTCAAAAATCTTTCTTAGTGCACCCCTACACTATAAGAAGAATTGTTATACAAAATTTCAGCCCTTTAGGTCCAGTGGTTTGGTCTGTGCATTGTATGTCAGTGAGTCAGTCAGTTACAGAACTGTTTTATATATACAGATAATGCAATAAAATAAATTTTCGCTTACAGTAGGCTTGATTTTATTTATGATTCAAAAATTTAATATTGTTTTAAGATAAGATTGTAAATTAAAATTAAAATATTTCTAACCAATATTATTTTATGATAAATTCATCCTGCCTCTTATATTCTAAAGTGAATAATTTCTATTTATGCTTTAACACAGTTTTATCTTGAATGTAATGGAATCTTTTTTAATAGCTTTAGACGATTCATTGTTTCCTCCTGAGAATGGTTTTATGGATAACTTGCTAACATGCATTCTGCAAGTTCCACGAGCTGTTCCAGTTGAAAAACGATTTGATCTACTTGTTTTAGTAAGCAATATATATATTATTAGTATCTGTTGTATAAAATTTTTGCATACGTAGTTTCTTGAAAAAAAAATTTTATTTGTTTTAGAATGGCAATATATTGAGAATTTAAAATTCATAGAATGTTAATAAATTTTAAAAACATCTGAGGAATAAAGATGTGTATTATAAAAGTGCTATTAATGCTGAACATCATGGCATTAATAAGTTCATAAGTAATTATAGCATCTCTTAAACACTATAGTAATGATAAAGTGCCGAAAATTTCATTGAAAAAGAACTTTATAGCAAATCTTCTTCTTAAAAAGAACTTAATAACAAATTTTCTAGTTTACTCATAAAACTTTTGCACCTCAGCTTTTTATTTCATTCTTCATGCTTTTAAACTTGATCACCATGTTATATTGTTTATCTGTAACATTATTTTTCTGTAACAAAGCAGTCATTGTAATTTTTACTTCCCTGTCAATACTATTTCTTAATTTTTGTTGTTTTCTTAATTTTTGATAAAATTTTTTGAAAAAGTGAAGAAATGCTATTGTTGTGAATGAAGGTATACTACTTCTTCACTCTACTTTGATAAACTAAAATAATTTTTGAAACTGACCAACTTCTTAAATGCTCAATCTTGGACCTAGATGTCTGAGCACATCTGTCTGTAATTAATTTGCTCACCTGAATAAGAAAAGGTGTATCATTGTGTATATTTTAATGTGATTTTGATGACTGATTATACTTGCTTTGTTTATTAATGAATAAATAATTTTTTACTGAATTTTATCTGAATCTGTGTTTTAGTCTCTGGGACTCATGATCAATTTAGTTGAGTATTGTGATGAAAATAGTACAAAATTCATTCAGATGTGTGCAGTAGGTTCATTTGACACAGTAAATGATGGATATGAGATGCCGGCTTCTGAAACTCTAGTTGAGGTAATGTTTAAACCCTTTTGTCTATTTTTTTTTCTTTCGATTTTTAGTGTAATGGTAAAATGGTGAAAAAGTTAATATTTTTTATTTGTAGTTACATAGTACAAAATTAAACCCAGTGTAAACTTTTTCATACAATATATGTGATATTTAGTTTTATTTTGTATGCATTGGTATAAATGACAGCATTACCCCTGTGTATTAATTTGTGTAAACTTAGTTTATACTTGTAGTCGATAAATGTATAAACTGATAAGATGGGAAAAAAATCTATGAATTAGTAATAAGTTAATTCAAAAAGTGTGATACATTGTTTTTGCAACACTAAACATGCTTAGGCATTTCAGTTATGAATTATCCACAGTAAACTCAAGTAAAACTAAGTTTGACAGTATTTAAGTGGTTGCTTGTGATCTCACTGACCCAGACATTAATTTAACTAGATGGAAATAATGTAAATTTTAAATTAATGGTTCATTCCTCATCCAGTTTTGTTAACAGGCATGAGAATTTTCATTGGTTTTGCAATTTTCCTATTTTTTCTGTCGCTTAATGTTTTTCATCTTTTGAGTGAATAGATTTTTTTTAAAAATTGAGTACTCTTTTTTTTCTTCTTTTTTTAAATGTCTTATCTGTTTTCAAATATAGCATAATTTTTAATTATCTCTATTGAGGTGGTTAAAAGGGTAATGTTTGTGGTCTCTGAGTTTTAGGGTCCCCATTATAAAGAGTAGCAAAAGACCAACTTTGCTACTATCCCTTTGGATTCAGTTAATTACTTGTACAGGAATTAATCTATTGTAGAACAAGAGAGAAAACGATGTTGTAATACTTGTAGTTAGTTTATGAAGTTGATCATTGTATTTATTAAATAAATTTTTACGGACCAGCAAGATATATTTGAAATTTGCATATATTTCTTAGAGAATCACTACATACTTATTCTTCTTATATTTTACTGAAATATCAGTTGCTTCTGAATTATTTTTTGTTACAATTTCATATTCGCAAAATTCAAATTTGATTTCCTTTGATAATCACTTATAGTTTTATGCATTCTGTATTCTTTTTATTAGTATTTAAAAATATATGATCTGTATGTGTATTGTTTGCATATGAATCCCATTAATATATTAGATAACATCAAATAAATGTCATATTTATAATTGTATGATAAAATATTGCTCTTTCTTCAGAAAGAAGAATAAATAATTACTAGATAAAAAGAACTTTTTATACACCATGTTTTTAAATTTTTAGTTGAATCATATAAACTTGACAATTCTATGTATTAATAAACACTTTTAAAATTTTTTTTGATTAATTATCCCTTCAACTTGAAAGAAAATTAAGTTAATTGGAAGTTAACTTGTGTTAACTTTTCATTCCCGTCCTGGCTGATAGATGGCTGCACCAGTCTACAAAACAAAATTAACTGAAAATGAATTCAATCCTGCTTAAAGATGGCAAAGTATTAAAGTATTAAAATAATGCATTGTCATCGTGTTTTGAGCTATTCTAAAAGTTTCAAATGTCTAGCTAGTCGGGAAGTTAGTTAAAAATTCATTGCAAGATTCGTACTGGACAAACACACACACAAACAAACAAGAAAGCAAGTTAATAAAAACATGGTAAAAATAGACAGTTATATTCCTAAAATAAAAAATTACAAAATGCTTAAAATATTACTTAATTTTTGGAATCCATAATGAGTGGGAACTTTGAAATTTTTAATGGAATTTTTGATTGAAGTAGACACAAAAGTTTTATTAACAGTCCTATAAAATCTCATAATGAATCTATGAATATTTTCTTGTATGCTGTTAAAATATTCTTAGAGTTTTATTTATTAAATTATGAATTATGCTGATGAATATTGCTATTTTAAATATGTAATTAAGAACTCTAAACTGTGTTAGATGTTTAACTTTCTTCAGAATTCATTTGATCTGAATATCATTTCTTCAAACTATCCTTAATTATTTATCCCTGTTTATTCTTTATAGCTTATGTTATCTCGACTTGAAGCTGCTAGGGTTTCAGAGGAGCAAGCTGATGAGCTTTTAAATTCTCAAGAAGAAAAACATGCTGCATCTATTGAGAAAAAAGATGTGGAGACTGCAGCTGAAGATTTAGAAGAAACTTTAATGAAAAGTATGTTGAATAAATTAAAATTTTCCCCCCTAAATTGGTGCTCCCATAATAAAGTAGCCAGCAAAAACAGCAGTGAATAACAAAAGGAGTCTTAAGACAAATGCCTCTGCATTGGACCAAAAAAATATAAAAATTCTCCTTGTGATTAGTAATGCTAATATAAAATGTTATTTATATATATATAATAGTTCCGTAACTGACTGACTGACAATGCACAGACCAAACTGCTGGACCTAAAGGGTTGTAATTTTGCATGGCAATTCTTCTTACAGTGTGGGGGTGCACTAAGAAAGATTTTTGAAAAATTCTTCTTAGATTTTTTCAAATTAAATTTTTAAGCTGTTTTTGCAACATTCTTTTAAGTTTGCATTTAAAATAATAACTTGAGGGTTTTAAAATTTATATCACGAGAAAGATCATAAAAATTCCTTTAAAAAGTGAAATATTTTTCAAATCTTTACCTCTATTTTCTGATTTTTAGTGAATTTTTAATGATTAATTTTTAGAATTTAATTTATTAAATGCTGATCATGTGGTTTCTTTTCTTTTTGTGATACTTTAAATTAATTTTGCATCAGGTACATAACAGCGAAATAAATTGACACAGAAAAAAATATTTTTTCTTTCTAATGCGACAGACGATTGAACATTATCCAAAAAAAAAAAAAAAAAAAAAAAAAAAATTAAAATACAATAAAAGAATGTTCCTCAAACTGTACTATATTAACTGTACTATATTCTTTAGTATGTTCTATTAAATTTATTTTGAAATTTTTCTTCTAAATTTTTAATCTATAAAAATATCCATCATGATTTCTTTATAAATATATATATATATATATATATTTTTGGCATTAATTGCATACATTGACTGTTGTATTTAATTTGAATGCAATCCATAGCAAAGCATGGGTATTCAGTTAGTTTAATTATATATTTATATAGAGTTCATGATTACTCGCCTTTGTTGCATAAATTGATCCTTTTATGAAAGCTTGACTAGCAGTTTCTAAAGTTGGAAGTCAAATTTGATTTAAAAAAATCTTCGTCTCCTGTTCCTAGTATTCTTTATCCATTGAGCTAATTGTTTTGTTAACTGAAGTCATGAGCTCTCTGAAGCCCTTCAGATTTTTCCTTTGTTTACATTTTCTCAAGCATATGCATTCCTCACACATGAGTTAAGAACTAGACACCTCACCTCACCCCACACCTAAATCTTTAGATTACAGGAGTAGCTCTAGGTGTGCCTTCTTGTTAATTTTCTTGTTAATCTTTCATTCTTTCTTTCATTTGTGCAAAAAATAAATAGATGGAAAGGAGAGGGATCTGTCAATGGGGAGAAGGCTGTCATCAGCAGATCAGCTATGGGAGGTCCCCTATGATAATCAGTTGCAAATTACAACTGAGTTATATTTAAATGCACTGGGCTGTATTGTTCTATAATAGTTGTAGTTTCTTTTCTACACTGCTAAAAAAAATTAGGGGAGCAAGCAAAGAAGTTAAGAAAACCGTGCGAGACAGCCATGTATTGGCATAAAATGGATAGTACACGCGTATCAATGTGCAATACAGAAAAAAAGACGTCAAAACATTTGTAATTAAGCTTTAATTCTTTGAAAATATGGAAAAAACATGAAAAGAGGATTTAGGGCAACAATTTGGTTACATGTAAACAATAAAAAAAAGTATTGTTTAGAATTGATGCAAGATTTTTAATATGGCGTGTGGTCTCCTCGAACAGCTAAGACTGCTGCACACCTGTTTTCCATGGATGCGATGATGTTATCGATAAGACTTTTGGGAATACTGTTCCACTCCTCCAAAAAGTACAATCTCCTAGTCTCGGAGAGTAAAAAGAGGCCTTGGTCTCGCAGCAATTCGTCGTCCGAGCATGTCCCAAACATCCTCGATTGGATTCAGGTCAGGAGAGCATGCTGGCCATTCCATACGCTGTATTGTTTCAGCTTCAAGCATGTTCTCCACAAGATGAGCTGTATGCGGTCTGGCATTATCATGCTGGAAAACAAAGAAATCTCCAATGGCTGCAGCGAAAGGTATGACATGAGGTCTCAGTATCTCGTCTGCATACCTTCAGGACATCAAAGTACCATTCCGAATGATATGCAGGTTCGTACGTCCACCTATGCTGATTCTACCCCATACCATAAAACCAGCTCGTTTGTATTGTGACCTTTCACGAACAAATGTCGGGTTATTTCGAGTGCCCCTTTCCCTCCATACCAAAACACGTCGGGTGTCACACTCCAGACTGAATCGGGACTCGTCTGTTCGTCTGTAAACAGCACTGGCTCCAATCATGTTGCTCCTAATCTCGATGTTCAACAGCCCATCTTCTTCGGGCCGCACAGTGGCGTAAGGTCAACGGAATGCAGACTATTGGCCTACGTGCATAGAGACCTTCCTGATGAAGCCTATTACATACTGTTTGGCTGGACACCCTTCGTCCTGTTGCCAAGAGCAACTGTCTTTGCAGCTGAGTAGCATTGTCTGTTCTGTTTCGACGAGCTGTTAGCAGTATATACCGGTCATCAGTTTCTGTAGTGGCGCGTGGCCGACCTTTGCCTGGTTGACGTCTAACATTCCCTGTTTCTTGGAATCGATTCCACAGCCTTGCAACGACACTTCTGGCGACTGCAACAGTGTCCGCGACACTACGTTGTGTTTGCCCAGATTCAAGTCTGCCAATAATATGCCATGCCATGGATTCCGGTAAATCACGTTGTTGAGACATTTTCAAGTCACCTTTTCTCAAAAAGAATAACTGAGCAATCAAATTTCACAGTTAAGGCAGTGAAACAGACGTTTCTGCAACATCCCGAATTCCAACCTTATGTTCTTTTTCTGGTTTTTGACATCATGAAATTTGATTTGCATATGAAGTTTTCTTCTTCTGTTTCCTGCTAAGCTTTAAATTATGGATGATTTATTTTATGTTACTTATCGGTGTAAGTATTTGCGTAATTTCGTTAAAACCATGTGCTCCCCTAATTGTTTTGAGCAGTGTACCTTATTTTTTCAAATTGTGATTTTACTTAGATACATTTATTTACACTAGAACTATCAACAACTTGAGGTGTACAGTGGAATCTCGATCTGTTGTTTTTCAAGGGACTGATTGAATTGAACAATGAATGCGGGGAAACGATAGGAGAGGGAACATAGCAAAGCAATATGATCGTCAGGACTTCGTGAAATAAACGACACATACGGGAAAACAATGATTCGGAGAACGATCAATCGAGATTCCACTGTACCTATTTCAAACTTTTTTTAAAAGTGGTCATTTTGACAGACTTGAAATGAGTTCTTATGTAAAGTGCATATAATTCCATTTCAGATAATTTTAAATTGCGTGTATGGATTTCTTTCCTCCCCCCCCCTTTTTTTTTTTTTTTTCTTTTTTTTTTTTTTTTTTTTTGGTGGGGGTGGGGGATAATCCTGATATTGTTTAGAAATGTTATAAATATTTAAATCATAAAAGAAAAAAAAATAAGTATGGTGAGGAATTAAACTAAATTCTTTAATTTTTGTTTTTTTAATCTTTTTTCTAAGCTGTGAATGTTTTCCTTTTTTTAAATAAATTATACTCTATGCTTGTCAGTTATAGCCACATGTTTTTTCCTTTTCAGCTCTACAAAAAGCTGGCAAACATATGGAACATAGCATTATTGCTGCCTATATTGCTATATTTTTAGGATGCGTTACTCAGAAAAATCCTGTAAGTAATATTCATTATATATTTGAATTGTTTACATACCTTCTGCTCATTGTTTTATATTGTGTTGATTTTTTTTCCATATTAAAATAAGATACAAGCATATTATACTGTATTTAACATAACTGCTCTGGTATTCATTCGAGAAAATTGGGAAAATCTGAATTGTCAGTGGTAATGTGATTTGACAGGAAAGTCAAGGAAAAATTTAATTTTCCCTTAAAATGTGCAAATCTTTCTTTCTGTTGTCAATCTAAATGTTCTATCTACAAATTTAGGTATCTGAATATAATTTGTTGACCACCTATTCTCTTTTACATTTTGTCTCTAAATCTTCAGAAAGAAATATCAAGTGATAGTTATTTTCTTTCTGGACATATTTTACATATTTTAAATTTTACTTATAAGTATGACTTTACTCTGTTGTAGCTCCCTCCTCCTTTGAAATAATTTTTTTTGGCATTTTTGAAAAAGTCCAGTTGAATTGAAAAAAAAAATATGATTTAAATTAAACTTTTTATGATTAAATTTTTTTTCCAATCTTGATATACAAAGGCATTTTCAGTGAGAAAGAATAAAACTGAAAAAAATAAGACTTGAACAGGGTAATGGTTACGTTTATCATACATTTGGAGATGATGTATGAAATTTTCAATTTTACAGTATGCCTATATAATAATAAAAATTCTTATAATAATCATGTATTCCAAATCAGGTTTTCCATCTCTCTCTCTATCTATCTATCTATATCTATATCTCTCTCTCTCTCTCTCTCTCTCTCTTTATATATATATATATATATATATATATATATATATATATATATATATATTACTTATTTTTTAAGGCTGATATTCATACTGAACTCTTGAACTAATTTTCTCAGCAGATTTCTTCTATTACTGCAGTAATTAACTTGGTTCATAATTTCAGGTTATCTATTTGTAGACATCTAGATCCAGTTTTAACTATCAGTTATTTTAATTATTGAAAGGTTTGTATTGAGCTAGCTGTTTGGCTCTAGTGGCCCCCTTACATCTTGAAATATGATAATGAGTATTGAAAACAAGACTTGCTCTCTGGAGCATTATTTTCACAGTCTTTTGTTGATTAAATTATTCTTGACGTATGCATTTTTTTTTCATTGTTGGAATGATCCGGGTATGATTTGTATTTATAGTTAAAATATATTAATTCAAATTAGACCCTATTCATCTCACCTGTCTTGTCTAATGTAAAAGATGTCCCAGAGTGTAAAAGATGTCCCAGATATACTAAAGCATATTTTGTTTCTTATTTTATAGGACTTCATTGATATTTTAAGGGAACATGTACCTGATGGCAAATTTGATGTGATGGTGGAGGTATTAAAAAAGTTCAAGAGCTTTGTTACTTTAACTGTAAGTTGGAGAACTTCATCTCTCTCTATTTGAATCAATATAATTAGTTCTGCATTTACCTTTAAATTATATTTATGGAGAAATAGGTGATTTCTTATGCTAGTGAGAAACCAATATCTTGCTTCCTTTTTTTTAAAAATCAATTTATAATAAAACTTTGACATTCATTTTTATCCTTCCTCATAAAAGAACTTCAATTTTTTAATTATATTTATTTTTATTTATTTATTTATTTTGGTGTGTTTGTTTTATGCTTTCAAAATTAGATTTTTATAAAGTGTTGAGATTTTTGAGATTTTGACAGTTCACTCATTACTTAATTTTGAAGTGATGACTTGGTGGTGATTAATAGTTAAAGCATTGTTTTCAAAAAATGAAAGCTTGTATGCTTATGGTCAGTTTCTTGAAACTAGAAGCTTACCTTATTTTTACCATCTATTATTACCTTATTTTTACCATCAAATTCAATTTATGCAAGATAAGATCATTCAAAAATATGTTTTTATTTCTCTCATACAGCTTTAAATTATAATGTGTAGCAGCTTTTGATCAATTTCAGTTTTTTTTTTTTAAATGTTTACAATTTCAGATGAACTGAATTTGTCCTTAAATGTGTCCAAGAAATATGTTTTTTAGTGTTAGTTTAAACTGCATTTTTAAGGTATTTGGCAGACATTTAACTATGAATTATTTAAACCACAGTGTTTTAATTTTTTTTTTCTTTTTGTCTGACATTTTTATATATAATTTAGTTTGTGTTTCTAATATAAAATTCCTACTTGTCTGTAGGATTTTTTTAAAATCTAAACCCTCCTATAAATATGAAATACCTTTATCATTTTTTATTGCAGTTGCTCCATGGATGTAAAATTAACATTATCTTGTTTATTTTGTTATTTTTTAATTAATTTTTTTAAATTAAATTTGTGCTGCTGTTGTGATAACAGTTACAGAGTGACTTTGATTATACTGATCCTCATAATACTTTTAGGGAATGGGGGTTCATAATACAGAAAGTCTGTCTGTAATTATGAGCTACTTGCTTTTGCTATATTGTATCTTAGAATGTGATTGATCTTTGATGGCTATGTTGATGCTGTCATTTACAAAATCTTAGCAATTCGATGAATTTTTTCAGTTGCTTTAACTGATTCTCTTTAGATTGTGAATACTAAGCATACTCAAAAAAGTAGATCTTATCCATACTTGAAACTTAAAAAGCATAGAACTGTTAGAAGTAATGGTTGAAAGCTAGAAGAGTATATGTATGTATATGTTTTCGGATATGAATGGCAATTTTACTATACACATTGACAGTCAGAAAAGAGAAACCTATTTGAAAGTCGAATACTGCATGGTTAATGCTTATTAATCACTGTTTAACCTCTCAAAATACAAGTTAATGTTTGTGAACTTCATTGAAATTTCTAATAATCTGACTTCGGATTAAAACAAGCAATCAACATTTAATGGACGAAACACATTATTTACAGATTAACATTACATGGTTAGACAGCTTAAAGGAGATACGCACGCCGCCCCCCCCCCCCATAGCTCCCAAACCTACAAAAAGTAGAACATGAAAAACCAACTGTTGCCAAAACTAAAGTATAAATTACACTGCTGCCAATTTTACAAAATCCTGCAGTAAAATAAAAAATAGGGAAATAGAGTTACATGGAGTTAAACACTCAGAATAAACATATGATGCACATCAGTATTGTGAAAGATGCGAGAAATCACGTAACGTCCTCCCTAATTTGATTATTCTCTTTATATTAAACATGGATGATTTATTTATTTATATTGTGGTATAAAAGCAATTATGATTTTGCCACTATGGTAAATTAATTACTTAAGTATTTATGTATTAAATAAATTGACTTATTTATCCATTTCTTATTAAATGACTGATTCTTCACACAATCAGTACATTATAAATGATTTAATTATTTCTGTTGTGTACTCCAGTATTTCTCAGAGTTTTTATTTTATGCTGTCTTTTAGGGTTCAGTGAGAAGCAGAGAACTTGTCTTCATCCAGAAAGTGATCCAAGTTTTGGAATCCAGCTAACAGATACTTGTATATCACTTTCATTAGATTTTATCGAGAATCACTAGAGGTGGCATTGTTTCTTTGCTTGTAGCAAATGCAAGGAAACTCACTGGTGGGTCTGTTGCTTCCGTACTGAAACATGGTTCATGATAGTTTCACAGTGCTCTTAAGTTTGGTGATTTGAGGTTACTGTGTAATTATTTCTCTCTCATTCTCCTAATGATCAAGACAGGTTTTGTATGTCAAAGCCTTTTGTTAAGTATTGTGATTTTGGATATTTCTGTGGTTTTATCTGAGTCTAATAAAGAAAGGTTAGTTTTAAATATATAACAATTAGTACAATTGTGTGTTTGATTCCTGGATAGTTTATATTTTCCAACCTTTGCCTCTGAGAGTGCTTGCCATGTTTATGAAACAACATGACCTTGAGCCTTTGTGTATAAAGTTCTTATGAGATTAAACACTATAAGTAAGACTGTTCTGTCCGTTCACTGTATATGAACATATTTGTATAGACCAGAAAACATTTAACTATGCTGGAGGATATTTGCATGCCAGCGTACATGTGAAGATTGTGCCTAAGCTAAACTTCAGAGAATTGAAGTTGGATTTAGTTTTGTTAAGATTGTGAATAATTGAAACTTGTGCATTTGTTAATCACAAAGTAATTATCTTTGACTAAATAGTGCTGGCTAAACACTGCACATGTCTTATAAATTCCATTTTAATGCTCTCATTATTTGAATTTTTATGCACATCACCTTTTTTTGTTTCATTCATTTTTTTATTTAAAAGTACAACGTGGCATTCTGATACAGAAAAATGCCAATCACCCCTCTACTTGTATGTATGTGTCTGTGTTTTATAATTCATTGAAGCTGTGGGTTTTCACTGCTGTAGTCCAAAGAAATGCTTTCACTCATTTGTATAAAGCATTGCATTCATTTGTCTGTTCATGTTGAATTTTATATTGCTAAAGAAAATGTTGATTTGTGATATTCAAATGTAAAAAAAAGAAAAGAGAAAAAAAAAAAAAAAAAAAAAGGGAAAAAAATTATTAATCATTACGGCAGTTTTAGAATTGAGTAAAAAAGCACTGGAGAGGTTACATCTGGATGTATGGACTTGATTTATTATGTTTATGTAATTAACTTTATTGTTAAAATGTTTTGACATCAAGAGAATTAGATTTGTTATGAGTCTTACAAGTTTCAATGTTTTATTCAGACATTTAGTTTGTACTTTCTATTGCAGATAACCTTTGGGCTTTATTTGCATTGCATTTTAAACCTGGATGAGCTTTAAAAAGAAATTAATTGTTGTGAAAGAGTAATTTTTTTGGATTATGATTCCTCTGTGTTTCATATAAATATAATTTTATTTTAACTGTGTTGAAAGTAAATTTCTTTAGTTGTGAATGAAAACATAATAAATAATAAAATGTTATTTCATGTAAACAAAAGGTAATACTCAGAGTGCCAAATAAGTCTTGATATGAATGCTATAGCATCTGTAATTATAAGAATTATGTTTTAATATGATATTGAATATATAGTTAGCACCACGATAAATACTATGTTTTATTACTTTGTAGATGAGGTAAGGCGAAAATTTTAAATCATAAAATTGTTTTACACTTTAAGGTCTTATTTATTATTTGGATAATTTTGTTGAAAAATGCCAGTTATTTCTTGTATTTTTAATTTGTAAAGGACTTAAATGTTTATTTTTTAGCGATTCTGGTAAAATAATGTATTAAGACTAATTTTGATTATCTACAAGAATTGTGAAATCTTATAAGTAACTGATTACTCTTTACTAAATCTTTTATTATTATGTAAAATTTTCTCTGATTTATGTAATAAATATTTAAAGTCGTATAGCTTTACTGAAATTTATTAACTACTTAAATTTAATGCTTTAACCCGCCAGTACATGGGTAGGGAAAACTTCCATAAATGAACGGGTTGGGTCTCACATACCCAATGCATTATACTTATTGTTCTTTGGATAATAATACACCATTTTCTTCCAGTATTTTAATGCTTATAATATGACACCCACAGAATTGAATCACACAATAAAAATACAAAATATAAAATTTCACTTTTATTATAATATTTTTTCACAGAACATATAAAATATTTCACTTACATTGCATTCTAGTAAGAAATACAAAAAAACCCATTCATAAAATAAAAAAATGCCTTAATTACTTTGTTTACATAATAATAAATGGAAAAAATAATTACAACTCATGCTTGCACTCTTTGCATAAAAAATGTGAATGCTCCAAACATAGATACTTTCTGCATTGGGAACAGGTGTAACAAGTCTTTCTGTCCTTACAGTACGCACACCGCTCTCGCTTATTTACAATGTTTTCAGGTTGTACATCTTCATTTATGCCAGTTAACCTTTTGGCAGCATCCCTTATATGTTTTGGGAGATATCTGCTGATACATCTTTCTTTAATCTGTTTCGTCAGTCAGAGTGAACACAAGTTTCTTTAGAAAATTTCTTCTGTTTTTTTTATTCCGGAGAATCTGGGTTATTTTCTATAAAAATTAAAAAGAATTAAAACCAGTGGTATTCAGCAAGGCATAATAAATTATCATAGTCCAGCATCTGGTATTTCTAGCAACATTGTAAAAGGCCATACGCTCATCAACTCAGTCCACACCACACTTAGTAGAATTATAAAAGGTGATTATTTCAGGCTTCTGTTCACCTGTGCTCTCATCAATTTTGTCATCACTGTGCATTGAAGGCACAAAAACAACTGTTTTTCCCTTTTTTGGTACATAAGAGACTAAACTCATATATTCTTGAAATCCAAAGATGCTGCTGTAAGGTTCATGCTTTACAGATGTTACAAAACTTGGTGGCAATTATTTTTATTTTTTTTTTCTTAATAGGTCTAAAATTTCTTCCCTCTTCGACCTGTTGAAATAGGAGAAGAAAAGTCTTTCAGTTCATTTGGAACTAAAAAAGAACTGCCTGCAAAAGATAAATTCACGTATCTCAAAAAATTGCCTTTTGAAAAAATGTTTGCATGATTGCACAGGATGGGTCTCACAGTCCCACTGTATATAAACAAACCCGATTTCTCTCTATCTAGAACAATCTCTGCTTACTCACTTTCAGCGCCAACTGACAAGAAAGGAATTGGAAGCTACTGGAAATTGCAGGTGTGCAGCAGCTGTCTTCTTTGAAAAACATAAACAATTTGGCTAGGGTCTCGTAAACCCAACGCGTGTACTGGTGGGTTAAAACTAAAGCATATAAAATAAAATTATGTACACCTACTCATGCCCTTTAGCTGTCAATTGTAGAGTTCTGTAAGACAATAGTAATGACTGCTAAAAAGTTGACTTGAAAGAAATGAAAAGTAACGAAATTTTTCCTTTTTAATACTTGCCTTCATATTATTACATTTATGTGCAAACAGAGAAAGTGATTGCTTGGGCAATAAAATATAATTTGAGCTTTTAAAAAACACCTGTTAAAAAAATCAAACATATTAATTTTACCCATTTATTTTTAAATATAAATTTAAAATAAATACTCTCAGTATTTATTTTGTGTGTTGTATTTTAAATGCTTTTTATGTAAAGCATTAAAATTTTTTAAAAAATTTACATGTTTTTAACTGATTTTTTTTTCTGAAGTTGGTTATGTATGACAATCTGTCAAGTAATGTTGTTATTGAATTCAAATGTAAATGGGTTGAAAGGAAATATTTTATTATAACAAAACCATGCTTTTAATAGTGATTTAATATTTTTTACTGCTTAAACACGTCTTAAATTTCTCTCTACATTACTGTTAAGAGGCTTTACTTTTTAAATATTTGTTTTTCTAGCTTTGATATCAAAGCTATTCCTACTTATTATTTTTATATTTTGGAATATGATAAGCACTTGCATAATTTGGAAGTTATTAAAATTTTTTCTCACTATGATATATTCTAAGAATGTATAAATAAAATACAAGATTTGTATGAAGTTTAAGATTCTTTATATGTTGGAATATTTTTCATGCATTTTTGTTTTTTCTTCAAATTTTTTAGATTGCACCATTAGTTTCATTTCATGAACTAATATTTATTCACATTTATAATTATTCTAGTGTGATATTAATTACTCATTATATTTTTACTTATTTATTTAGAGTTATAATATTACTAATATTTAGTGACTAAAATGTAATGATGGGAGACTAAAGCATATAAAATTAAATTGTTTTGGAATTTCATCTAAATTATGCACACATACTCTTGTCTTTCAACTACTAATTGTAGTGTTCTATAAAACAATAACTAATAAAAAGTTGCTTTGGAAGGTATGAAAAGTGAGAGCAGTTTTTTCTTTTGAATACTTATTTTACCATCTTATTCTAACTTTATGTGAAATCAGAGAAAGTGATTGCTTGGGCAATAAAATATAATTTGAGCTTTTAAAAAAACATCCGATTAGAAATCAAACATGCATTATTTTTACCCATTTATTTTGAAATATAAATTTCAAAGTAAATATTCTCAGTAATTATTTTGTATGTTGTACTTTCAATGTTTTTCTGTAATTTTAATACATGCAGATGTAGTTATGCAGTACTTTTTATAAAGCATTAAAATTTAAAAAAATTTTCTACGTATTTTTAGCTTTTTTTTATGAAGCTGGTTATGTATGAGATAGTCTGTCAAATAATGATATAATTGAATTCAAACGTTATTATAGGCTGAAAGAAAATATTTGCCCATCGTAACATAACCAGCACTTTAATGATTTGATATTTTATACTGCCCAAACACATCATGAATATCTTCTACCTTACTGCTAAGAGTTTAATAGTTTTTTAAATATTTGTTTTTCTAACTCTGGTGTTATTGCTAATCATACTTATTATTTTTGTATTCAGGAATATCATAAGCACCTGGCATAATTTGTAATTTACTAAAATGTTTTTTCCCCAATGATGAGTTCTAAGTATCTATAGAAATAAAAATACAAGATTTGTATTGATTCAGTCTTTATAAGTTGGAATATTTTTCACTCATTTCAGTATATTTTTCAAATTTTTTAGTTTGCACAGTTAGTTTGATTTCATTAACTAATATTTATTTGTATCAGTTTGATTCATCTGATATTCTAGTGTGATATTGATTACTCATTATATTTTTACTAATTTATTCATTTGTAAATTTATTAAATTGCTTTGATTTTTTTTTCTGTGTGTAAAAATGTCTGTGCCCTTTTTGTTTTTGTACTGTGTGGGTTTAAAAAATTAGTATGTTAAAACTTCATATTTCATCGAGTATAGAGCAGTAAATCATTATTTTATTTTTAAATGCAGATTTCAGGATAGAAATTATGAACTCTGTACAATGCTGGATATTTTTATTTTTACATTTCATAATTTGTATATATTTTGTCACTTTCCATATTTCAATAATATAAATGACTACTCATTCAAGAGGGAAAAATAAGGGTGAATTGATGTATAATCCATCAGTTTTTTATATTTATTCAGTGCTTTGTGTTTGGAACAATATTCAAATGATATATTAATTTCCTAAAAAGTGTAAAACAAGTTCATTGAAATTTTTAATAAATGCATTATGATTTTGATACTCTGCAGTAAAGCAATTGTTACTGCTGTTGCTTCTTATGGGTTTTACTAAAGTTCACATTCTTTTCATTTATAGATTATGCAAATGTATATTCTAGTTATTTTAGTAACTGTTTTTTAATTTCACTCAAAATTAGATGTGTATTAAATTTTAAAATAAAGTTAATATTTATACCATTTGGTTATTTGTTGTGTGTTGGTGCACTAAGTAGATATATAATTTAAGATAAAAGGTTTCAATAAAACTATGAAAATAAGTAAAGGTAGACAATGTATGAGCAGCTCAGAGAAAACATTAAAAAAATGAAAACTAATATATATGAATTTCTTGACCACAGCATTTAACATGACAGCATTTTGCTCACTCTTTTCAACAATGTCATATCTCAAAAATAGGCAATTTTTAGTTATGCCTGTTTTCAGAATGCCCTGCAAGATCCTCATATCTCACCGCTCAATATTTAGCTGCTAGAGAGCAGAATTAATATATTAACATTGAGAGTAGATTATTTATATCATTAGACAAAGTGTAATGTACTTTTAAAGTTTAAAATCACTCTCCTTAAAAATCATGTTTTTTTTTTAGATATGACGTTGTTGAAAGGAGTGGGCGATTTGTGAAAACTCTCTTTAAAAGTAAATCATGATGGCATTCACAAAGGAACACTTTGGGAATTTTAAAAGGCATAATGATAAAATGCATTTATTATTATTTTTGTTAATCAACAGCTGAATTCAGGATTCAGAAAAACTGGAAAATGTACAGAATAATTTATATGCAGTTACCATTACACATTTGGAATTAAAGCATATATTTTTAATTTGTTAGGCATTTTCCTCATTTTTCAAGAAATGAATGGTGATAACAACAAGAATTTTGTGTGTATGTATGTATATGTATATATACACACATACTCACATACTCACAGTGGAATCTTGATCTATCATTTTTCAAGGGGCTGACTGAACTGAACGATACATGCAGAAAAACGAGAGATGCGGGAATAAAACAAAGCAATATGATTGTTGGGACTGGGTGAAATCACCGACACATATGGGAAAACGACGATTCGGAGAATGATCGATCGAGATTCCACTGTGTGTGTGTATGTATATATATATATAATTTTTATTTAAATTACTACTTAAGCTGAAATTTTCTATTTTTATCATAAGAACAGTTTAATTTTTCATCTCTAAATCCATTGAAAATAATTGCTAGGCTTACATTTGGTTTGTTGTGCAATCAAACTCTTTCGGGTGATTCTTGCTTCTTGAAAGGGTGAGGAAGTTCCAGCCTTACATTTCATAATTCATGCCTCTGCATCAATTTCAGTGCATGAAAAATTTATTCAAAGTACAGAAGGATTATTAATATAAAATTCAATTTTATTTTAAAAAATTGAATTTGCTTTTAATAAAGTTTTTAACTTATAGAACACATTAATGTGTACTTTCCGGAGAACAGCCATATAGTGTATAAATTTTTCTTCTCGTGAGATTGAAGTTTGAATGAAGGTCAAATGAAGTTGTGTTAAGCTCATACATGTTATAAAGAAAATATATTTTAGAGTGGCCAGTCTATAAATGAGATGGGAGAATTGTTAGCATTGACAAGGCATCTCTTAGGAATGATATATGAAGCATGTTTAGTTTTCTTCTATCAATTTTTTCCAAAAGGACATAGTTGGCATACAACAAATTATAAAGATAAAGTGAAGTCAAAATTACTTCTTTTATTAATGGTGTTCTATTTATTATGAAAAACTCTTCACATTTTGTCCTATTGTTAAATAGCAGTGGTTGATTTTGCTATTTGCCAATAATCTTGACAAGATTATCTCAGGAATGGTATATGGAGCATTTTAATTTTCTGTCTAAATTATCTGTTTGCATTTAATTAATTATATTAAAGATTAAGTGAAGTCACAAGTCTTATGAATGGTAATGTGATCTCTAGGGAAGGGAAAGCAAAATCATTTGCGTATGAATTAATTGCTCTTTAACTGTATGTTATGTTACATATATAATGGTCAGCTCATATTATTAGTTGTAAACAATAATTAAGTAGGAACAGAGAGAGAGAAGCAAGGTTTTGATTTAAGGAACTTGTTGCAGGAAGTATATTCATATAAACATTAAGATAATCAAAGTGGGGACTTGCTGTGTTGAAATCATTACGCAATTATTTATGTCAGAATTAAAATTTACATATGATGTGAAATACACTTTGATTTAAAATATTTGTATTAAAGCTTTAGAAAGAAAAAAAAAATTATTGCTGCATTTATTCTAATAAATAAGTTTTGTTAGCTTTCAAGATTTGCTTAGAGTAACTCACTTGTATAAAGTTTCAGACATTTTTATTTCAATTGACTGAAAGCAGTTTTGTACAAATAAATATTTTTGAATGTACAGCATTAGAAAAAAATCATGACAATTACAAAGTTCAGATAGAATAATTTCAATCCCAAGGCTGTCTTTTGGTTTCTCTTTTTCTTTTATATTCTATAAGCTCCTATATAAAAAACAAAAACCTTGATTAAAACTTAGAAATAGTCAAGATATACTAAGAATTCATTTATATATATATATATATATAGTCGAACCTCCATATATCGAAGTAGCAAATTGCAGGAAAAATATTCGATATATAGAATTGAGCTTAGTTTTATCATAATTTTCCTAAAAAAAATAAATTAAAGCTAATTTTCGTATACGAAACTCCATTTCTACTTTATATGCGAATCCCATTAAATGAAAGTTGATAACTAAAAAATGAATTAATATGAAAGATTTATTGAGTACTACATATCTTAAGAAAATAATAATGCAGACAATGATCACAGTTACATTCTTTTAAAAAAAAACTATGAATATCTTGCTGAACAACCAGTTTTGCGGAAAGTTCAAAGAAATGTTCGTATTTATTCAGTCCACTAAAAACTTCATCAGGGACATTTTCCGCGAATTGAAGTCCACGACGTATTGTTTCAAATGCCAAAAATTGGGAGATTTTATTCTAAAGTGGAATAAAATCTCCCAATTTGTCTTGAAAAAATTTAGATGTATAGAGATTTTTTCGATATATAGAAACAATTTTTCTATGTAATGAACATGGAGATTCGCTAAGAGTTCGATATATAGAAGTTCGTTATATGGAGGTTCGACTGTATATATAAAATTAAAAATATAACTTATTGAACCAGCTGTATGAAGGGAACTTTAAAAAGTTAAGTACCAGTAGATTTTCAGAATTTATTACTTGACACAATTTCATGTTTTTTAATGCAATAATATTGCTATTAGCAAGGTGCTTGTGGAGAACAAATAAGTTGGAGATAATAGCTCCTTTAATCCACTTTAATTATTAGAAGTTGCATATAGTTTTAAGAAAATGGGTATAACCCTTAGGACAAACAGATGCAATTGCTTTCCTGGGCAAATCACAAATGTCAGGTATAATTGCTTTGAAATGGGGTGAGATAGTGGAATGGTGTATAAGAGAGACTCCAAAATGAGTGAGAAGTGAAGTAAGAACAACTCAGTGGGAAATGAAACAAAGAAAGGCTGAAATGAACAAATAAGAACCCCCAAAGAAAATTACAAACAACACAAATAGTTAAAGTTCAAAGATTATTTTTGAGAGGTAAAATAAAGTAAAGCACAAAGTAATTAAACAGTTAAAAGAGAATAGTGAGTGAAAAAAATATTCCCACTATTTTCTTTTAATTCATTTGCGTAAATCCAAGTATATATAAAAAAATAAAAATTTTTTTTTACCTTTTTCTTCTGCGCTCTTAAATTGTCAATATCAGGTTCCTTAAAATGTGGGTCAGCAGCAGGATCATCAGGTATTGTATTTTTGTGTTCCTTTATAAAATTTTAAACAGTTTGATCATTTTAATATATTTATCACATGCACACAGAGAGGTATAACATTTAATTATGTAAAGGGGAGCTGTGAGAGATGGCTCTTGAATCATACAGAAACAATATTATGGTATGTTATTAATTTATTATCAACATTTGTATTCACAATTGATAATAGTCCAAATAAAAAAAAGAGTGTTGCAATATGAGGAGTCACTGCCCTCATATTTGAAAGGGTTTAATAGAATATTGTGTAAAAGCTTCCTAAAGCCATGGAGATAACATAAATTCACTAGTTAGTTACAGAATTTTTTGGTGTAATAAATGGACAGTAGCCTTATCTAGTAAGAGAAGTAAATTAGCAAATCTGCAAATTACCTTTTTTACTAACTGAAGTTGCAGTCTGAGTTTTATAAGTGGAAGTATAAGTGGATTTCTGAAACCCACTCTAAATTTGCAAAATCCTGAAAAATACGGCTGCAATCTATCTTTAAATTCTTTAAAAGTTACAAAAAAGCATATACTGAACCTTTTAGCAAATAATACCTAATAATCGGTAGACTGGGTATTAAATAAATTTGAAGATCTGTAAGCTAGCATCAGCCAAATTTTAAGGTTTCTGAAGAAACCCAGGATCAGCCTAATTGTTGCAAAAGCAATAAATAAAGAGATAAGAATCTGCTGTAGTGCGTCTCGGATAACACTCTTTGTCCTGATATCCACATAAAAGAACAACACAAAGTACACAGCTAGCGGATGGAATTAATTTATTATTTTTATAGTTGGTTCAGTCTTTTGAAGAGAAAGCTTTTTTCAGTGGGTTAATATTTTGTGCTTCATGACACTCATTATGCTATTTAAATAGTACTAATGGATTTTGAGGGGATAAGCTATAAAAATGTTTTATTTGAAGTTCCAGTATGAGATTTGTACGTTTACTTTTGATCAGCATTAACTACTGCTTTTCCAATAATTCTACCACATAAACTGTTTATTTCACTACGGTTTCAAGCAAATATGTACCCATAAAAATGTTTTATTTGAAGTGCCAGTATGAGATCTGTATGTTTATTTTTGATCAGCATTAACTACTGCTTTTCCAATAATTCTACCACATAAACTGCTTATTTCACTAAGGTTTCAAGCAAACATGTACCCTGAATCATGATAATAATAATGTACTACATAGTTGTAGACTGTAGAAGAACACTTTCAAAATTTATGTAAACATAACAGAAGACATGAGTCTTTTCTAATTGACCTATAATATATTTACCATATATACTCAATAATATATTTACCATGAGATCTCAAAAGATATTTATCATTCAAGAATAGAAAAAAAATTATATAAGGTGAGGCACTTTGTTTACAAACCTTAAATCCCACCTAGTTATATATGCACATACCAATACAATATTTGTATATTTTTAATTCATGGAAAAAGCTATAGAATAATGGAAGGTGAATTCAAAAGCAGTGGAATACTAGAAGCCAAATTTCTTAACTTCCTCAAGAGACAAGGTTTACAAGAAGGTTAAAGACGGTCTAATTAGATTTCTTACATAAAAGACCCCTTTTTAAAAAAACCATGTTTAAAATTTTGATGTACTCATTGTATGAGTGTAATACAGAAACAATAAAAAATGGAAAAAAGAATTAATAGATATTGAATGAAATAAATTGATAATTGACATAGAACACTTACAGCTTTTTTTACAATACAGCAAAAAAAGCTGAATAATATCCAGCTCCCAGTATCTTCCATAGCATTTATAAAATTAAAAATCTTTTTTGCCATACTGAAGATTTTACCTATCTTGCGGTAAGATTCTTCACTTTCATTTATATACGTAGAGCAATATTCAAGTATTTTGCAAATAAAGATACAAATTAATATGTATAATGTCGATATGAGATATGGCGTATCATTAGAGTTAGATTTTGAAATAAAGGAAAAGTAATCAAATATAAAAAACTTCTAAAATACATGGTACATTATTTTTTAAATATTTGTAATACATAGATCTAAAGTGAGTAAAATGGAAGTTTGTGTCTGATTATACAATATACATATTTATTTCATTAGTAACTTCATTTTCAAAATATTTCAAGAAAAATAAATATAGTACTTGATTTCTAAAAGACAATTTTTTTTTATTTATTAAAAGACAATATATATCTGTTAATTACATTTAATTTAGTAGAATTGTTATATCTGTTACACCTACACTTACATTAATTAGTAATTTAATTAATTAAACTACTATAAACAGCAATACTATTCATTATAGGAAATTACAATAAAGTATTTCTCTAGTACAAGAATAGACTAGAAGGGTGCAAAATTTTATACATACCACTTGTGGAAAATGAGAACAGAAGATTTTTTTAACTTCCTCCAGAGACCTAAATGTAATTAAAAGATTTCGGATTAAAATATTTAAATGCAATATGATAAAATGTTCCATTAAATAAAAAAAATTTTGAATAACAAGTGAGACTAGGGAAAAGTTTTTTTTACAGATTCAACCAAAGAAAAACATTATAAAAAAATACGAACATTAATCATTTTTTATTTATGTGAATCAGTTTAATAATATAATTTAACCTTCATAATCTTCTCAAGTAAAGTAGATATAAGGAAATTTTTCTAAACAGATAAATTTACTAGCCTAGTAATAAGAAGTGAAAACATATCTAAAGAAAGCCAGTAGAGGCTGACTAATTCAGAATTACTCTATATTTAATCTTTAGGTGATGATACTTATTATTTCAAAATACTAAGATTATATAGAATGTGAAGGAGACAGCGAAATGAAATTAAGCAACAAAAGTGGTTAGTTAAAACGTTAATCATCTTATTTGTACCAAAATGAAGAATTATAACATGGTAACATTGTGAGTTCATCTACTTCTGAAATATAAATATAGGACTAGGTCACAACAAAAAATATTTATCATGTAAAAATGCTTTTGGCAAACCAGCAGGGTCAATAGTGTAATTAGTATAAAGAACTGTGCTTGTCTAGTTATAAGTTTGAGCCTTCTCGATTTAAAATTCAGGAGATTGTCAGTCACTTTATTGACTAAATGACTGATTGAATGAAGTAGTATTAGGAGTACTGATGTTGAATATATATATACAGAAACACATACAGAATATATATATGCAGAATAATTCTTAACACTGTCATCATACTGTCTGAGGACTGCCTAGAAAAATGGCGGGAAGAGGAAAAAATTATTTTAAAAACTAATAGTACTAACTTTCTTTCATGATGACTGTTTATAACATATTTTTGTGTGTTTCTTTCAATGACTTTTTCACTTATCTTCCAGATATTACAAGATATATTGTTTATGATAAGAAGTAGCTCTGTATCTCTTGTAGAAGAAGGCTCTTTTGAAGTCTTCAAAATTCATACTGAGAACAGTTAACACTCTATGGTGGAATTATTTGGTATGGATAGTTTATAAAAATATTTAAATTAAAATACATAAGAAAAAAAGTGCTTGCTCATAAAACATTAAATAGGCATTGAAGATGTTTGGATATCTAAAAAGATTTAGAATTTAGTACAGTATTTTAAACTGCAATCAACAATAACAATAGCAACAGTATGTAGAACCCACAGAAATAACCTTAACCCTAAAAGAGTTTGAGACATTTTTCAGTCACATTCTTTCAGCCTGAAAAGTAGGTGCAATGGATTATTCCATCCCATAAATAGGTGTTTAAAAACATCTAAGATATATATTTGTGATGACTTTGATTATCACACTAGAGGATGGAATTCATCACAAATGCATTTTTATACTAAAAGGATATGATGGGGGAAAAAATGTCTCAAATGCTTAGAGGGTTAAAGAAGTTTAGTATAAGATTTTGCCATTTAAGATCTAAAGCACAGTAACATTTAAATAAAAATAATGATAATAATAGATTTCTTTAAAAATTTCTTCCACATTCAGACAGTTCAATCAAAATCCTCAAACTTTTGGAAATTTCTCTTTTAATCTAGATTCAAAATTTATTTTAGCTTTATCATAAACTCTAATAGAATATCTAAATAGTTGTTGAAACTGCATAGAACATGCCTTAATAACAGGGGTCACTCAAGCCCGCATTTCCAATTTGTTCAAGCCTGGTATACTGGAGATGTGTAGCATTGTACATGTGGGTGTCTTCCATATAATTTTATCACCTACAAGTTATCTAAATTTTGCACCACAAACCTGTGAAATGCTAGGTTCTTTCCAGTATGGGCTGGACTGATAACAATTAATTTCCCCTCTCTCATTAAACTCTTCTTAATAAAGTTTGATGTGATTTAAAAATGGAATTAAAAATAAAGCTAACTTTAAAAACCATAAAGTGATAATCAATAAAAGTTTACAGCAGTTTTTTCCCCTCTTGTATTGTTGTTGGCTATTTGTTGGCTATACTATGCTCATAAATCCATAATAAGGGTAAAAAAAGTATATGACCTCTGGGTATGCTATGTTATGAGATGTTTATGTTTGATAAATAAGTCCCTGTACTATTAAGCACATAACCAGAAGCAAAGTTGCCAAGGAACCAAAGTACTTTACCAGTCATAGAGTTAAACATTCAATTAACTGAAATTCCTGCTTCAAAAATCTAGTTACTTAGGAACATAAGTTAGGATACACTAACTTAAAAAAGCCAGCAATGCCAAATCTGTTCCTAAAAATTGCAGTGTGATACAACAATAATGCATTTGACATGCTAATAAATAAAAGCATTCAACAAACTACTAAAACATATAATTAAAAAGGCTTACTTAGGTCCAGATTTATTTTCTACATTGAGTGATGTAAAAGAACCTGTTAAAAGATATTTATAACATAAATTAAAACAAATAACATGTACACAGTCTGAATAAAAAAGGAAACTGTCAAGAAACGAACCATGATACAGTTAATAACAGCTCAAAGACTGCTAATAACATGATTTAACAAAGAAATTAGAAACATAGCTAAGTTTAAAAACCAAAAGTGATAATATATATTACATAAGTATTTAGAGCAGCATTTCTTAAACTGTGGGTCATGACCCCAAATGGGGTCGCAAAAATTTAACTCTGATACATGAATTTAATTCTTGTTGCCCGCCACGAGTATCTAAGACATATATTTTATTCTATTTACTACTGTTTTTCATATATACTACTATTTTTCATATGTATATTGTTTACCAAAATAAATAATTTTTGAGAAAATAATATTTATCTTTATATCCTTATTTCCTGGGGTTGCGAAAAAATCTCAATGATAAAAAAGGAGTCATGAATGAAAAAAGTTTAAAAAGTGCTGATTTAGAGCATTTTATGTTTTGAATTTGAAAATCACAATTTATGTCAGAAATGCCAACATAGCAGGGAGGAGATATTATAAAAACCAAGAAAGCAGTTATGGAAGATAATTTCAAACAAGTATGTGAATATAGGTAACACACAAAAGAAAAAAGTAATAATACAAATAGCTTATGCATTATGGTATTTTCTAAAGTAGTTATGTTTAGACAAAGAATATACAAATGTAAGCTCTTAATTTTCACAATTCCATATGTTTCCTGTCATCAGTTCATGGGTGTTTAAATCATGAAGCTAGTTTCATGGTTTAAACCAATCTGTATAGATTATGTAACAAACTGATTATTAAAAGCTATGCCTGTAAATAAGCTATGCAATGAAACTGTCAATGTTATATTTCTGTATATATCTACTGTGAAATATTCAGTGAAATATAATTTAAAAAAATATTATCTGAAGTTCTGAAAAATTATTAACGATAAATTGTACTAGGATATAATGTAATAGCATAGAAAAGTAAGAAAGAAGCCCAATTTACATACCAAAATAGGTAAAAGTAATTTTCCTCAAAATACTTTCGTTGTATGCAAATTTGTTGAGGAGATAAATAAAATGTAAAAATAAATTTACTTTATAACAAATTATAATGGAAAAAAAGAAAATGTATAAACATAATAGTTTAACTTATTTTCAAATTTACTGAATCCTAAATCCAAAAAAATTTAAAAAATATAATGTATAATTTTAATTTTATTTACATTAAAGAAATTGAAGGCAGATTAAAAAGTTTTGCATATTATGTATGTTACCTTTATATATTTTAAATTTTTATAATTTTTAGCCCACTGTTATGTACTTGCATGATTCAGGAAATAATAAAGGGGTAAATAATAGAATTTGCGTAGCTGTCAGTGTTTGTTTATCAATAAGTCAAGAATTAAGAAATGATGTCTGACCTAATGACTTATATTCTTTTTTTTTTCTTTCAAAAGAATAAAGTATACTTACTGCATACTTTATATTGACAAGATGTAATACCTGCCATTCTAGCTTGATATATTTGAATGCAGTTTGCGATTGCTCATTACTTTAATTTCCTTTTCCATAGATTGTAAAAATCAACAGATGAGATTATTCATAGACCTTCTGATATTGATTATTTTTATGTACTTAAATTTTACTTTCCAATCCACTTAAGTGATAAAAAAAAAACCTTAAGAATCTGTATAATCTAAATTTTTTGTCATTTTTCAAAAACTAAAATGTTTGTTTAAACTTTATAAACAAACTCATATTGAAACAAAGTATGATCTATGACTGACCCAAATAAAGTTGTTCAATCAGTGATACACTGTTTCTAAGTTCTATCAGTTCAGGTAAAGACAGAAAAAGTATTTTCACAAAAAAATACAGAACTCTAGGCAAATATCCCATGAGAAGCTACAGTATAATAGACATTTGGAAAAACTATTCTTATGCTTAGGGATATGTAATTTTCATATTTATGAAATAGATACAAATAAATGCGAAATTTGCCGATATGAGTGAATAAATGAGAAAATAATTTTTTACAACATTTTGGCAAAAACTTGGTAATAAATGGGTTTTTAAGCAAAATTAGTTAATAATAATTTATTGAAATAATTGCTTTACTAAGACCATCCACAGTCTTTAACTGTGAGATCTCACTCTCTTTCAGATTTGCTCCGAATTTCACCTGGACAGTTTGCCTATACTGGAATCGAACCTAAAAATTTAACAGTAAAAATTAACCAATCAGCTTGCTTTTCCAACAGACTGTTGTCTTTTGTCATGAGCACTCTCTCCACTCAGGATCAGTTTCATTTGTCCTCCCACACACCGATTCTGGGGTCTCAAAATGGTGCAAGTCAACCCCTTCTGAGCAGTCATTTTCTCTCTTGCTCCCCACACCTGGACACTCCTTGGTGCAGGTGGCCAAGTAGAAGGGGGTCTAAAGACAGCCCCTTTTCTGAGAAGAGTGGGTGGTAATTTCTTCCCACAGATCTAAATACAAACGGGGAGTTGCTGTCCCACGCTGGACAGTCCATTAGGGGGCAAAGATTAAAAATTGGTTGGCCTTCTCAACAGGGAAACAGTATCACTAAGGATTTTTATACTTACCTATCTAAGTAAAATTGTGATTTTTTTTAACAAAATTGAAATTTTTTAATTTATATATTTTTTGTGAATAAATACGAAATTTTATAAACTGTACTTTTTCTTTTTGCGAAACTTCGATATTTTTTATGCAAAATTTATGTACCCCATCTCATGCTCTATTGTTTTCTTTAAAAATGCAGAAGAACAGATATCCCACCCCTAATTTTTTTTAAACCTTTAAATTTCAGGTGAACATCTATGTATCCTCTATTAGTAATTAATACTTTCATCAACAAACAAATTTTAGCAGTGATGCTTTCTATATATTAAATTCAATATCATTTGCATACTGTGTAGACAAGTAATTAAATTCTTTCTATTAATGAGTATTAGTGGTAATGAGTTTCAAATACTGTATCCTGTAATTGTTTTTCTTAAACAATAAAAATAAAATAAAAATTTAAACAAGTTGGTTACATTATATAAATAAGTATACCAATGGATTGAAAAGAATCAGATCCAGCACAAATATAGAGAGGCTTGTTATGATCCCAAACTGTAGTTTTGCTGAAAATATAATAAAAGATATAAATGTATGCTATTAATTTATATTTAGCAGTTATAAAAAAAACCTAATCAATTCGAATTATTATACAATTTAACACACACACACACACATGTATATATACATACACAAATGTTTATGTCTGAAAATTTTGATATAATATAATAAATTTGAAAAAATAAATAAAATTTGATAAATAAATAATACTGTTTCAAATACACATGATAATCTGCTCACTACTCTCAAATATTTTATCGAACCTAAGCTAAATAAACATTTTTAAACTGCACTATATTTACTTGAAACTTGTGAAACACACAAAACAGGAAGAGACAGCTTCTTAAAATCTATGATAAAAATTGAGAATGGCAACTCATTCTGAATTACTGGTGCTAACTTCTACTAAGCTCTCCTGGAAAACTCTGTTCTCAAGTCTCCCAATTTATATATAAAAAAAATTAATGATCTTCTCATAGTAAAATGTACATAATGCTACACTGACCGATAAAAAACTGTATTAAATAGTTCAAAATTAATAGACATTCTTAATTGTTATTGTAACTTTTAAGAAGCTATATGTTCTTGTTTTAAACAACATTTATTAAACAAAACATACACAATATAATTCAGAATTTTTCTGTCTCTCTGTACTTTATGAATAACAATACAAATACAGAGTTAAACCAACATTCAAATACAGTCCTCTTTATAATGCAGTTCATTTCATTCAATAATCTAATTTTGTCACAAAATATTTCTCATTCAACCAACAAATGACAGTAATCAGTAATGAAATTAGAAATAAACCAATAACTTAAATGTGAATACACACGGAAAAATTAATAAAAATACCTATAACTTTGTAATCCATGTAATAAAAAACAACTTATATTCTATTTCTGCTTATTTCAGGGATACTATATTCTCCCAAATATGGTGTTACTGAGTGATGCTTTTTATGGTTTTAATAACAGCCAACCAAATAATCCCAAAGTTTTTGTATTAGATTTTAAATAAAAGTTCAGATTATAAATATTAAATTTTAAATATAAAAAAGTGAAATAACTTAGGTAACCTATAACCTAAACTATCTTCAAAAATATTAGCAACTTTCTTTTATTATACTCTCTTAGAAGAATCTTTATACAAAATACAAGCAGAATATAATATCCTAATACAGAGTGATATTTCAATAAAGTCTGACTGCATATCTACTTGTGTGTATAGGTAATGAATATAGATGCTATAAAGACATACCCACCTACATGCTGTCCCAAAAACCAAGGAGCTTATTGAAGCTCTAGCTTTAGCAATCAGTGATTCAGATTTTGTAGATATAAATAGAAGATTTGCCAATTTTGAATGCGCCACATATCTCAAGCACTTGCACAGCATTTTTTTCTTCTCAAACTCTTCTGACTAAATAATGACATAAATGGACACCAAATCAATTTTGATGTATCTAAACTCATTGAACATTCGTATACTATACTGCACTGATTATACTATACATACACAATACAACTTAGGATTTTTCTGCCCTACTACACTTTTCACATAACAGTACGACTTATTGTCAGTATTCAGCTTGAATTTGTTTGTTTACATTGACCTATCATTTGAACTAATCTCATTCAGGTGAAAGACAAAACTTCTAATTAATATTTGGCACAAAAATTCTCCTCAACTTTATCAGACTATACATAAGACATTGTTTGAAACTGAAGTCTTAAGTCCATTGTTCCAGATTTATATTTTGCATAATAAAATCTGTATCCCAAACTCCTGAACAAATATTGTATGAAATATACTAGTCAGTTTTTATGAATATCACTTCCACACACAATATAACTTTCCCCCCACAGAACTCATTTCTGTCTTTGCAGTTTTATCAATACCTATTTTTAATTTCTAACTTTTCTATTACCATGTTGACAGTTTTCTCCAGTCTAAGAGACTTTACAATGATATTCCTTATTACTTTTATTGGAATGATCAAATTTTACAAAAGCTCTATCGTAATAAGACTTCATATGATCTAGATTTTACATTTATGCATTACATTTTATTAATAACACTAAAATATAAATGGAACTGAAAATGCCATTTATTTAATCTGAAAATATGTTTTCATTTCTCAAAATTTTGTTCACTTTATTTCGATTATAATATCTTAAAAAAATAATTCTTATCAATATTCTAATTAGCATTTTCTACTGTTTTATAGTAATGTTTAAAAATATTTTTGGAATGAATATTTTATGTAATTAAAAGAATGATATATCTGAGATATAAATCAGGTAATTTTCCACGATAAAGCATGAGATAATTTGGGAGTTAAATTTGAATATTTATTATATTTTGCGAACTTCAGACAGAAAATGTTTTATAAAATAAATGGATAAAATGGAATATTTACTTATAAAATAATGCTATGAAAGCATGAAATTATAATTATTATTATCAATGTTTGAATAAAAAGCTATTTTACACACACAATGATATTTTTTAAAATAGTGCAAACATGAACATAGTGATTATTTTATACCTAACATCTCCCTTTTTAATCATTTAATTCGAAAAGTATTTAAATAGATTCCTGATGCCCAATATAATAAATGACCAAGCTCGATAATTAAAATATCAATAAGAATAATTTTCAATAAATAAATATTCTGAACTGAGAAAATAAATATTATAAACAAAATTTATGATTATGTGATGTATAATATTTTTAGATCAGTAAGAGTGAAAATTAAGGCAAACAACCTGGAACAAATCATATTTTGTACCAATAACAAGAAGCGGCACAGGAAATGGATCGAACATAGAGGTATCCTGTAAAAGTTTAAGAAAAATTAAGCTTGCAAACAGAATTGAAACAAAAATTTTCTGTTTTATAAATGTTATCAAATCAGTTTAATTTTTATTTTGCAAAGCAAATTTTGAAATATATGAGAACATATAACAATAACTCATATGTATCTCAAAGTTCGGTAAAAAAATTTTACTTTGAGATTATATATCATTCACTCCTTTCAACAACATCATATCTCAAAAAACAAGATTTTTCAGGAGAGTGATTTGAAAGTTTAAAAGTACATTGAAATGTATTGAAAATAAATTTTAATTCTGCTCTCTAGCAGCTAAATATTGAGCAGTTAGATAGGACAATCTTGCAGGGATATACTACTCTTTCAGGGCATTCTGAAAACAAGCATAACTAAAAATTGCCGATTTTTGAGATATGACGTTGTTGAAAGGAGTGAGCGATATGTAAAACCTGAATTGTATTAAACCACAGTAAAAAAAATTTACAAAATATTTTCTTTCTCTCTCACACTAGATAGTGCACATTTTAATAAGAATAAATGCATAAAGATAAAACAATGCATAACTTAAATACATTACACATATTGTAGAACCTCAATTATCCAAACTATAAGGAGACTGTGAAGATTCCAGAGATTTGAAAAATTTGCATGGCTGAATTACTATTAATAGATTTATTTTTAAGAATGTGAAAGCTAAAATATAATATTAACATGTAAATTGTCATGTCAAGACAAGACATAGACATAGCAAAGCCTTATCAAATAAAATGAAAAATCTATCTTCATGGAGAAAAAAAATCAAATTTCCTTTGCTTCAGACTGCTAATACAACTTTTGCCAGCCACACCTAGTAAGTAATTTGAACATCAACAGCTAAAGTTACCCAGCATTGAATTATGACTCCAGCCATAACACTTATTTTAAAACCACTTCTTTAGGTTCATGAATTGTTACAGTCATCATTCCAATGGTTCCATCACCATCAATCCTAATGTTTACAAAGTCTTGAATACTGATACAAGAAACTAGACCATTATTTAAGAGCTGGTATACAGGATCATCATACGGAGCACTTTTAAATACCAATAAACATTTTCACTATTGCACTTCACATCTTACAATCTTTGAAGAAAACCATGAATTCATTATTGGTTGTTCAGGTTCTCTTCAGCTGGCAAAATATCTGTGTTTGCTGTACAAAGGGTGATAAGTCCAAAATGGGCTAAAATGTGTTATCAAACCAAGCCTGTTTGAAAAACCAAGGGCTACTGCAGGATAGAGAAGGCTAAGTCCAATTCCAATTTCTTCCTAAATATTTTTATTCATCAGGGAAAATTTGGGATATGTGAAATAAAACATAAACATGTTAGTGTTAAAGGAGTTATGTCCCAATCAAAGACTTAAAAGACTCTTTACTCAACAAAAATAAAATTAGAAAAATTTACTTTAAAAAAAAGATTAAAAATTAAACTTAAAAAACTCACTTTACAAAAGCCTTTTTTTTCAAAATCCTATTTTTCTCAAAACTACAATTTTGGACTTGACACTCTTTATACTGCAAACACAGATATAAGCCCAGTTCTTTTTTTTTGGGGGGGGGCAGTTATTAATGTTGAAAACATCCTTTAAGCATTTTAAAAAGGGACTAATTAAAAAAGAAAAATTTTTTATAATTGAAGTTCCAACATTTGTGTTACAAATTATATTATAAATGTTGGCATACATGATAAGAATGGAAATTCTGAAATACATGAAATTTCAAAATATCAGATTAATAGAAAACCAATCTCTAGAAAAAATACACATCTTCAAAATTCAAATGAATTCAAATTTAGTTGGTTCTTACAAACAAATTACTGTATTTAAAACAACAAATAAACATTTATTCTTTTGATAACAATTTAAATACAATTGTTTCTAAAAGAGAAATAAGAATGGACGAAACTTAGGTAACCTCATCTTATGAAGATACTTCTGTTAGAAGTTCACAATACATTATGAATTCATAAACAAAATGTAATTTTTATCACTTGAGTGGAAAAGCAACTATCGGTTTCCATTTTATCATACAGAAAATATCTTACCAATTTAGTACAGGACAATCAGAAATCATTTTCTGATTTCAGCCCATATATAAAAAATTAATAAATATTCAAGTATTTTCTGAAACTGAATTCTAAGTTATGTTAATGTTATCTATACTTATATATAAAGAGAGAGAGCGATTTTGTACGTGGAGGGTAATCTCCGGAACCACTGCACCTATTTGAAAAATTCTTTCACTGTTTGAAAGGTACATTATTCCAGATGGACATAGGCTATATATTATGTATATCTGATCAGTAGAAATAAAGTTAGGGGGGATACTGTAGATTTGTGTGCACGGCCGCCATTTTGGATTTTTCCGCCAGGGTTTGGCGCATTTCGCATGGCGATAATTATTGCATTCTGGTAAAAATAACCCAATGTCAAATTCTCTAATTTTAAGATAAAACAGTTATTTCTGGTGTGATCTTTCAATTACAGTATAATAATTTTAGGTTAGATCTTGGCCTTGACCTGGAAATCTGAGTCAAATTGACTATACTCAAAAGAGTAAATTATTTTTAAAACTAAGAGTCTTTTTGTTGAAAATTTTTGAATCCATTATCAGTTTTTCGTTAACTTATTAAATTTAAGTTGCTTTTAATTTTGTTTATCGATTGTCAATTAGTATACTATAATGATACACCATTTCATTTATTTGAAGTAAAAATTATCTGCCATAATTTTTTCGTAAAATGTAAAATACAGTATACATTTTAAATACAATATATTTTAAAATATTTTATAATTCCAAGTTGTAGTGGATTACAAATAAATTTAAATAACTGAAGTTCAACTTCTCTCTCCCCAGGAACCTAAGTTAAAAAGTTAGTTAAGGTTAAGTTATTGGTTTAGGAAAAGGGTTTTTTTTTTCTTATTTCCAACACAGCAGGATAAATGGTCAAATAATCCTTGTCCCGATTTTATTGTATGCACCAAATATTTGGTTAAGGTCAAATCTGAAGTAAAATTTCATTACCACAATGCCCTAACAAAAAAAAAAAAAAAAAAAAGAGGATCTGGTTACTCACCATAAATTTATGGGTTCATAATTATTTTACATTTTTCAAAGCTGAATTTTAGATAATTTTTAAATTGCAAGTTATTTAGGTGGTACGAAAATGCTGTATTTTTTTTCTAATTAACAATATATTGGCATAATATTTTGGAGATTCATTGCTATTAGTCAAACAGTTAGGGCAAACTGAATAGATGGCAAACTGAATATTTAAATACTGTTAATTTAACTACTGTTAAGTTAACTGAATATAATATAATAGCAAACTGAATATTTTAAAATATATTGTATTTAAAATGTATACTGTATTTTACATTTTACGAAAAAATGATGGCAGATAATTTTTACTTCAAATAAATGAAATGGTGTATCATTATAGTATACTAATTGACAATCGATAATGGCATTGAAATTTTATCTGTAAGTAAAATTCATTTGACCAAATTTTTCATATGGATCATAATTTGAAAAGGTAGTTTTTAATTAAAAATGACAAAAAAAAAAATCTCAGTCCAACGATTAAATGATTTTTCAAAAATTTTTCTAAGTTTCATAATTTAAATAGGTGGTTTTTATTAAAAAAGCTAAAAAAATTCAAAGTCCAGCGTTTTGAAAACACCGCTTAAAACACATTGGCGAGAAATTTTCCACTCCTCAAAACACGGTAAAATCGCCAAGTTGGCACAAAAAAATCCAAGATGGCGGCCGTGCACACAATTATTAAGTAACGTAATATCAATTTGAATATTATTTTAGGTGCTTAAAATAATTAAAAAAGCATTCTTTACTTAAAATCCTTTTTTTATTTTTGTATTTTTATTTCATCTCTTACTCTAATTTTGAGATACCAATGTGTATCTATACTTCTATAATCTATCTATACTTATATATAAAGAGAGAGCGATTTTGTACGTGGAGGGTAATCTCCAGAACCACTGCACCTAATTGAAAAATTCTTTCACTGTTTGAAAGGTGCATTATTCCAGATGGACATAGGCTATATATTATGTATATCTGATCAGTAGAAATAAAGTTAGGGGCTTAATCCTAACAATCTCCATTGTTACCGCTACTGTCCTCTACCGTTTTTTGTGCCGAATCCTTCAACGATTCTTAGCGTGGTGCTATCGCGGTGGGCTTCTGTTCTGACGATAGTGGTTCGAACCTAGCCGTTCTCCGGCACGCCTTTTTCTTTTAAAAAATTAACTTTAATTATTAACTAACGTAATATTAATCTGAATATTATTTTAGGAATATTATTTGAAAATTTTTTTAATATTATTTAAAAAAAAACATTCTTTACTTAAAATCCTTTTTTTATTTTTTTATTTTTATTTCATCTCTTAACTTCTCTCTTTTAAAAAATTAACTTCAATTAATAACTAACGTAATATTAATTTGAATACTATTTTAGGTGCTTAAAATAATTAAAAAAAACATTATTTACTTAAAATCTTTTATTTATTTTGAATTTTTTTTATTTTTGAAAAAAAAAATTTTTTTGAATAAAACTACAGTTTTTTATTTTTTATTTTTGAATAAAACTACGGTCTCAAGCACACCTCTTTCTTTTAAAAAATTAACTTTAATTAATAAATAACGTAATATTAATTTGAATATTATTTTAGGTGCTTAAAATAATTTTAAAAAAATTCTTTACTTAAAATCCTTTTTTATTTTTGTATTTTTATTTCATCTCTTATTCTAATTTTGGGATACCAATGTGTATCTATACTTCTATAATAATATATAAAGAGAGAGAGCAGATTTTGTATGTGGAGGGTAATGTACAACTTTTGTACATTAAAATGTACCTTACATCTTTTCCTTTGTCAACCGCAGTCAAGTAACCATAGCAATACCCTTTAGCTTACGGGGTCCATTTTTCGAAATCGCTCTTTACAATGGGAAAATGTTATCTACTTCCTATCCCCATTTTACGTGGGGGACATTCAGCGTGGGGGGGGGGGGGGTCAGGGGAAAGAGTGGTTAATTGCTTTCTTACTATTGAAGAAGAATTTCAATAGTAGTTCATCGGCACTCCGTGCCTCTTTCCTCTCTCAAAAGGCTGAAAATGGATGAACCGTGGGTGAACCGCCCTTCTGATGTCTCTCGCATAAAAGAAATAGCCTCTAGCTAGAGCGACAAAAGATTATTATTCAGTCCTTTTCGGCAAGATTCACCCTCCATTCCCAGAATGTTACCCAATTGTTCTTTGGGGGCAAAGACGTTAGGAAAGTCACAACGAAGTGGAATTCGAGACTATATCTCTGCCGACATCACACTGTATTTTTCGAGAGTATGTGCTTCGGATATATGCTATCCCACCCCGTAAGGAAAAGGTTTAATATTTTTAAGATTCAAGTAGAGGAGGTATTGATAAATACAAAAGGATTTTTGAAACTGGCAACGTTAAAGGGTTTATGGAAGAAAACTACATTTGGAACTACGCTTTTTATTGGACATTTAAGGTAAAAAAAAGATTTACAATTTATTCGCTATCAACTGGAAATTTATTGGTATAATATTTTGTTCAACCCGGACAAAGTCGGGACGGGCCGCTAGTATGTTAATAAACAGAAAATCTTCTGAAAATGTACAACATTCCTTGACTGATTATTATTTTCTAACTGCAAGTTATGAGTGTAGAGAGGAAATTCAGCAAGACCTTTCAGATTAAAACTGAAGAGTGTTGAGAGTTATCTACTTTGAAAAATATTTGTACTTGTATACAGACCTAATTTTTTTTTGCCTTAAAAGTATTTTTTTTTAAACTGTGCTGATAGATGATAAACAAAAAAATTTATAGATAAGTTTAAAAATCAAAAGTTATCTGTTTAATAAACAAATAAAACTAAAAACAAAAACACTTAAGCAGATCTTTAAAAACTGTCCAATTTTACAAATATTTTAAAATTAAATTTGTGATATGTATAAGTACTTCTTTACTCTTAAAATGAAATATCTTATAAGCTTTAGTTTATAAATGAAAGATAGAGTAAATGAATAGCAGATATGATCAAAACAGGCAATAATTTCCTTTTGAAAAGTTGCTATTAGATTAAAAGATGAAAATAAATTAACAATTTTAGTCAGTTTTCAATATTTTAGGAATAATTTAATTAATACCTCATGATTATCAGGAATTCGACTCTTAGTTTGGTCATTTAAAATACTCTTTAACTCAGGAGAACTTGCTGAACTTAGAACATTGTTAATCTGTTTTGTAACTGCATTCAAAAGAATTTCTAACATATACCAAAGTTCCTCTGGTTTTGAAAGATCTAAAACCAACACTATGCTTAAGTTCCTAAAAAAAGAAACAATTGTAAAATTATACAGCATTAATGAAAGAAAAAAATATAGTAATTTTATTTAAAGATCATATATTGTAATACTAAAATAATTTAAAACTTACAAGAATTCTTATACATATGTCACAGTTAACATGAAAGAAAACTAATTATACATTTTAAAATAAAATTCAAGGAAATTTTATTATCTTGTCAGATTTATTTTAAGACACAAGCTAAATTAGAAAAAAAAAATATTCAAATTTTAATGTTGTCAATAGCTAGTTTGCTTTCACATAAGTATTACCCCCCACCCCCCACCCACCCCCAAAAAAATATAATAATAATAATAATAATAATAATAATAATAATAATAATAAAACATGTCTATATGCAATCAGGACAGAAAAAACATAATATAGGGGAAACTAACATGACAAATTTAATTTATTTAAATAAGTTTAATTTACTTGAAATAATCTTCAACTAATATGATAGAATAACAGGAAGAATTTTAAAAAGAAGAATGTGAAATCAGTAACCTAGTCATGCATTTTTAGAAACTAAGAAAACATATTTAGAAAAAAAACTTTTTTTAATAAGTTTCCTGTTAGTCATTAAAATAATTGAAGTCAAATAAATGAAATCTTTTAACAAGTAATATCTTTTACTCTGAAAAAGTGATTATACTTGAATTTTTCCTCTAATGTAGTGTAAATATGATGCCCTTTCTTCTGAAAGTTATTTACTGAAGACTACAATCCATAGCCATATATAATTCAAATGATTTTTCATGTAATAAAAAGGGAAAATACAAGAACATAGAGAAAAACATTAGAAATGTAGACTGTAGCATGACACGTCAGGCCAACATACCTTTCGAGTACAGTCTGTGTGCTTTTGGCATAAAAAACATTATTTATATTCCAGGATGCTTTTCATAACCTGTCATATATAGTAACAGTATTATGAAGGCAAAAATGTCATGTAATGACCCTGAAATGTGGGATATCAATTATGTTTCACTCATATTTTGTTTGATATAGTATTAATTTACTCTGAGATGATTCCCTATGGTTACTGAAACAACCAACATTAATGCACAGAATTAACTATTCATCATATTTTATGGTTGTCATGTCGGATAGTAACATTTAGGAACCTGCATTTTAACAATTCCGCTTTTTCAGAAATCTTTCAACTTTATTATACCTGAAATAAATTGAAATTGCAACAATCTGGGAATGGATAATCCATTTTATAGATTATTGGAGTATTATGAAAGGTTAGAAAAATACAAATTGTCTGAAGAATATTGACATCCCTAGAAACCAAAGGAATGAAGCAAACCTTTCAAAGAAAAACTGACAGTATATTTGTAAGTTCTTTTTTTATTAATTTAATTAAACCCCATTTAAAAAAACATGGGTAGTTCATTTAAAGTTCATTCACCACTGGAAAGCTCATTTTTAAGGTATGATATAAGGTCTTTGGCATCAGCATGTTTTTCAGTTATCCGTACATTAATTAGAAAGAATGATTGCGATTTCAGTTGGGACACATGATCTTCTAGAGCAGATATAATCCAATTTTCAGGAATATTCAGTAACCCTCAGTTTCATTAATTTTATTTATAGTATGGTTAAATAGCCAAAAGTATCAAGCTTTTATATACACAACTTTCTAATCTATGACTAGTTATTTAGGCATACATTGATATAGTCATAACTCAGTGAATAAAGTCAAAGCTTGCATTTGACAAAATAAATAAATAAATAAATATAAAGACATATCACAGTTTTGAAGTTATGCATAACAAAAAACAATTCTGTAATATCCTAACCATAAAAATTTAGACATATATGCAGACTAACTGAAGTAAGAACACATTTATTCATTTCATGATTATAAAAATGAGGGTACTTTTCCGTTATAAGCACTACACTTGGCACATTTTTAATCTTGGCGACGCACAAATACAACACATAGTATTCGCGAATGACATAACTCAAAATAACTCTGGATGTTACTCAAACGTTGCCTGCTCATCTTTAGGCAAATTCCATATTTTAAAATCCATTATGTAAAAATACGGTCCGATTTCCTGATGGATTCTAAATTCCTTACAAACTAAAGTAGGCATATTTAATTATGGCATTCCATGAATTTTGTTTATCTCCATGACCACAAAAATAATCGTCCTCGTATCGTCTCATGATTCTTAAATCTCACAATTTGTATATTTTAATATTGTAATTTGCCAATTATTACCATGTTTTTATTAACTTGCTTTCTTGTTTGTGTGTTTGTCCAGTACAAATCTTGCAATCGATTTTTAACTAACTTCCTGACTAGCTAGACATTTGAAACTTTTAGAATAGCTCAGAACATGATGACAATGCATTTTTTTAGTACTTTTAGCCATCTTTAAGCAAATTTTTATCACGTTTTTATTATTTTCAGTCAATTTTGTTTTGTAGACTGGTGCAGTCATCTATCGGCCGGGATGGGAACGAAAAGTTAAATGCAAGTTAACTTCCAATTAACTTCATTTTCTGTCAAGTTGATGGGATAATTCATCAAAAAAAATTTTAAAAAGTATTTATTAATACATAGAATTGTCAAGTTTATATGATTCAACAGAAAATTTAAAAACATGGTATATAATAAGTTCTTTTTATCTTGTAATTATTAGTGTGATTATATCGCATTACTTTTCTCTCATTGCAGCAATTTTTGAAAATGTGCCAAATTGGTGTCAAAATTATTGTAGTGCTTATAACGGAAAAGTACCAAAATGAGAGTAACATTTTTTTCCAGATCTATAGGGGTTTCAAATCACATTTTTGGTTGTTATATACTTAGAAAGAAATATGTTCACATAATACACTTATATAAAGTATAATCTATTATAAGGACAGTTTATTGTGTTGAGATGTTAAGTAGATTTGCACAGAGTTGTAAATGCAATTAAGAAGAAATTTCTGCATATATGCAATTTGTAAAATTGTATATATGCAGGAAAGTAAAATTATAAGTGTTGTTATAAATGGTTTTAAGTACCTTAAAGTATCAACTGTGATAGGAATTTCTAATAAATCCAAGAATAAGGTTCCACCTCCAAGCTCCCATAAGTGACAAATTTCTTTTCCCTATACAAGAATTAAATATGTAATATTTATTTTTATTTAAAATACATGATTGGTGAATATAAAATTGCTGACTACAAAAGTATAAAATAAAAAATATACACAAAAGAAATTATATTACTAGCCAGCATAAACTGCATTTAATGGTAAATATACTGACCCCTTCAGGGAAGCCTATGGATTTTGACTACCTTTTTGACAGTGCTGGTATGGCCAACTACCATTTGACCAATGACACCTTGTCTCCTTAGGCTAATTTATATTAAGCTGCCCATAGGGAAATAGTCTCTCGACACACCCTCTGACACAGTTTACAGTAAAAATGGTATAAACAGTGAGATGTTACAGTTAATTTAGGACTATTCTGCAGTTTACAAAAAAAAAAGAAAGATATTTCCAAGACTCGTTGATTTTCTAAAATTAAATTTCTAAAATATTTAAATTAAAGATATTAATCCATAATTATAAAGTCTTTGCAAAAATGTTTAATACATTTATAAAGAAGTAATAGATTCTAAAATTATCTAAAAATTTTTTTCACTAGATAAAACCTTTTAAACGCTCAATTTACATAATTATTTAAACTTTGATTTAATTTTCTAATGCCCTCTCTAAGTACTTTTAGGTAGATACAAGACCCACTTCTATCATTAAGATCCCTCTTTATTTTTCTGCTTTATTAAAAAAAAAAAACTTAGTGCTGTTTTAAAACATTTCAGTTTCATAAAAGTTTCTAGGTTTATCATTGACTCCAAGAGATCATTTGTGATGGTTAAGCACACAAATCTCATTTCACATCAGACAAATTAAATAAAACAAATTCAAACTAAAACAATAAAATTATGAAACAAAAATTAAATTAGATGAGTTGGACAACATATATCTCAAACTCAGGCCTCAAATACAGGCTTTATTTAAATACTGTGGTACCTCGACTTATGAGTTTTTTGAGATACAAGCAGTCTCTTGGCCATTTCTTTTTGCCTTGAGTTGTGAGCTGAAATTCAGGTTACAAGCCAGCTTCAAAAAATCCACCGATAGCTCGCAGAACAAACGCCATGTAACATTCTCATCAAATGAGCACAAGACAAAGATTTAATGTTTACAACCTTTATGTTTTTTCTTTTTTTTCCAATGCGGAGGCACTTGTCATGAGACATTCGCCTATACCATGCCACAATTTTTACTGCCCATTTTATTGTGGGGGCACCATATAGGCGGACAGCATTACCTCCTATGAAGGGACGATACGAACGGAGGCATTTTTCGTGGCGTAACGCCAGGATTCGATCTGAGCACCCTCAGCACCGAAAACCAGCGCGCTGTACCACTGGGCCACCACAAGCCCACAACCTTTATGTACAATTATATACATATTATTTTAAGACTATTTTCCAGTCTTAAACCGAGAGATTAACTCTCAGCAATTATCATATGGGGTAGCTTGCTCTGCCCACACTTGAGTCACCCTCCGAAACCAAACAGCATCCAACCTATCATTTCAAAAACGTTCTGAAAGAGGGGAGTAAACAGACCTCATTGGACAATTTTTTTTATCTAAAACCACTGTAGATGAAAGTGAGGAAAGCATGACAAAAATGGCAAAAAGCAGCAAATAAGATTCAGTTATTCAGTTCATCCTTTCTCCTAAACCTTCATCAGCATCTTCAAATCGTCTGATCTCTACAGTAAATGTTGTACACTATGCTTCATAAAACCAGTTTATTGCAGTATAATCTATAGTATTTATACAATATATGTTATTTATAAATACATTTTTCTTATTTAAAAACATGCAACAAAGAATTGAGGGATTTTTTTTGGAGGGGGGGGGGGGGGGGCGGAATGAATTATTAACATTTCTATTAATTTCAATGGGGAAATTGAGTTTACATACAAGTAATTCAAGTTATGAGAGCTCCATCACAGAACGAATTAAACTTGTAAGTCAAGGAACCAATGTACATACATACACATACATAAAAATCTTTTAGGTATAACTGAAAATATACAGGTTTTATTTTGTTATAGTTTAGATTAATTATTACTAAAACATGCATATATTTGATAAATCCTACTATTTTTAACATATATAGTTAAAAAATATAATTTTATACATACAGATTCTATTCCTTTGTTTCTACGTCCAAACATGTATTCCAAGGCTAAAGTACTTTTAGGGGTTTCACTCCTTTCCAAAAACTTATAACATAATGTAGATTTACCCTAAATATCCATAAGAATAAAATATGCTTTAATATATATATACATATATATACAAAATTATTACAAATTATATTTATATTTACATCACTAAACAAATATAAGAGATATATTAGTGCATTTATATATGTACTAAGGAATACAATCAGGAGCATTGAGATGATGATGCTAATCCAGTAAATTCTATTTATCAATGTCTTACATTACCCCCCCCCCCCTAATGCTCATGGATTTTCAGCTTGAGAGCCCATCTTTCATTTCATCTCATCAGGGCTGTATATACTGATGTATAAAAGCCCTCTAACATATTACAGAATTTTTTGTTACACAGCATCTGATATCTTAAATTAGTTATTAGTTGATGTTAGGGATAAACTGATTTTCAGTTAGTTGCCTGAAACCACTGACAGGCAAATCAATGAGTAAATGTTAAGTTAATACAATATGATATATGGTGGCTTTAGATTGAAAAAATTTTTTTTCACAAAGAATCGTTTATGTAGAAAACATTAAAATTATTCAGTTAGATCTAATGTAAATTTCTTTAACTCACAAAATTAGGATAAAAATATTTAATAAATAGGCAGTTGTTTTTGATAAAGATCAATGTATGGTCATATATATATCCTCTTCTTCAATATTAAGAAAATTAATTTCATAAAACTGATGTTTTCATTCTCTCTTTCTCTCCCAGTGAAATTTAATCTTTAAGTTTGTACAAATTATTCTAGGGTTTGAAAACCCAATTAAAAAAATCTCGAAAATTTGAAGTTAATGAATGTGTGTGTTACATTCATCTACTTCAAAATTCAAATTTGAGATAAAAAAAATTTAAGTAGCACTAAACATATAAAAGAACTGAAAAAGACTTACCCCTTTTTTATTACCAACCAATAATAAGACAGAATCTTTCTTATTTTTCTTACCTAAAACATAAAATTCATTTGGGGTAGAAAATTGTGATATAAAAATAAAGGATACATTCCCATTATACTGACCTGACCAAATAAAATACAACAAACTCGCCAATAAAAGAAATAAAAGGAATACAAGGAAAAACACACTTTTCACACCACATTTCCACTTTGGCAAACTACATTTTAACACTGAAGTAAAAAAAAAAAAAAAAACTCTAAGGAATAGAAAAAAAAGAAAAGAATATTGACTCTTTAACATTTTTTGCAAGCTACATTTCTACTTTCGGTGGGATGAATATTCCTTTCATGAAGAAATTTCAATTACCCGAAGAAGGGTATGTAAAAAGTGAACAAAATAACTCTGTTAAAGTGTATGTAAGAAGTGTACAAAGCTACATCAGAAAATAAAGCTTTAAATAATCTTCAAGTATATTTCTGTTCACTTCTTACTGACACTTCAATAGAGTTAATTGTTTGTAACACAGTTGCACAGTGGTTGTGTCTCTGATTTGTAAGTAGATGTTCCATAGACCAAACATGGTCTCTGCAAACATGATAATGTCTTTTCCTCACCAACTATCATAGCTCATGGAGAGGTTGGTGACAGGTTGGTATTGTGGGAAAGTACTAAAAAAAGTTCTTATACCCAAATGAATAAATTTGATTTTATTAAAAAGTATCTATTTTATCAAAAGTATATAAGAAACATACTTCTATCATTTTCTTTGAATTGCTCCACAGCAATGTCCCATAATGTTTTCCTGTTAAAAACATTCAATAATTTTAATAAGTTACTACAATTAAAATTTTAACAAGCAATATAATTTAAGCTAAATTGTTTGATTCAAGAATCAATTTAATCTTCTGGTGGAGTCTATAGCCTTTGGAACTTTTTTAGCCCATAAAAACTATAATTGATAGCTAATAAGTTAATCAGACAATTAGATATTACTGTAGAGACTACAAGAAACAATAACAGAAAATTCTTGGTTGTCAACCTCCCAAGTAACACATACCGTTGGCCCAACCGTATATTTTCGTTACATCATTGGGGAATGGTTACCGTTAGCAGAAATTTCAGAAATTCAGATGGGCCAACTGCAAAATGTATATGTTGAGCCAACAATTACAAAATGTTGTTAGCCTAACTGCAAATGGAAGCTGTTGGACCAACAGTTACAAAATATAGTTGGATCACCTGCAAATGAAAGCTGTTGGGCCAACAGTTACAAAATATGGTTGGCCCAATTGCAAATTAGTGCTGTTTGACCAACAATTATAAAATGTTGTTGGCCCAGCTGTAAATAATTGCTGTTGGGCCAACCAGTATAAAAATGCTGTTGGCCCAACTGCAAATAAGTGTTGTTGGACCAACAGATATAATATGCTGCTGGTCCGACAGCTAATGAATGTTGTTGGGCCAACAATTGCAAAAGAAAGTTCTCCCAACTGCATCAAATTACTGTAAAATGTCACCTGTATGATGTTCTAACTGAGCCCAGAACAGAATCTTTTGAACTAAACTTATATAAACACGTAAAGCCAGGGTCCGATTTAGAAAATTCTTAATTATAGGCACAACTTGGGATGGGGGCCCCCTAACACCATAGGCATAGTGTCAAGGAGGCACAGGAGGCACGTGCCCATCCCAACTTAACTTGAAATAAATTAAAACATTAATAGAAGTTCAGATAAAATCGGAAAATTGTAGAAAACTTTTAAGAAAGTTGGTTTTTTCCCACTTTTTCAAACTGTGAAACTGAAGATCCTGATTATGTCTTTAGCCTTAACATAGGTTTTAACAAAGATATGATCCATAACAAAAATTCGATGCTATATTTTTTTTCTCATTTTATTTATATTATAATTATTTTTCTCATTGTATAACTTTTGAATACTACTCAAACTTCAATTCTAATGTTATTCAATTTGAAAAAAAGCATAATATTTCATATTTTAAGGACCATCCGGCAGTCAATGTGCTGAGGAAGGTGGCCCTAACTGAATTCAATGCGTCCCCCCCCCAACATCTCCTAAAGAACAAGCCGTAGTATGGGTTGCCAATAACATTTATGACGTAGAGTAGGTAAGCCGAAGAAAACTACAAAGTTTTCACCATATTCTCACATGTATCTATGCATTGCAAATTGGTATGGATTTGGCTGCTTTGTAACACCATTATTCACTATGACAGAAACTGGTTTGTTGAAATGTTTGCATGTCTGGTGAATAAATGAACAACATGGATTTTGTAAGAGTTCAATGTAATTTCCTGTTTTAATAATAATATTATCTACAATGGTGTATAAATGCATTGTACCGAAATGTAGAGAAGTTTACAAGACAGACGGACCAAAAGTATCAACGTTTGGATTTCCGAAGAATAAGGAATTATTTCAGAAATGGATGTCTGCAATTCCACCTGATTGTAATATTACGAAGAATTCCAGAATAAGTATTTATTTAATTTCTTTGCCTGAAAATAAAAATATTTCTATTAGATGAGAGAATATTATTCTATTCCTTAAACTTTGGAAACATAACTTTATTTTTAATGCAATTCTAATAAGTTGTAAACTTCGATTACACTGATGTTTTATTTTTACCAGAATATAATAAGTATATCAGTTTACTAAAGATGATTTTACATTTCTGTATTATGTTTATGTTGTGATATGTATATGCCATGTTTTGAATATTTATGTTTATCAGCATTTCCATACACAATAACAATAGTATAAATATATCAAAATAAATGCACTTATTTGACCATTTGAAAATCATTTTACATTTTCTCATTTTTCGGTACAAAAATATGAAGAATAACACTTTTACTTGGAATGTAGTAAATATATTGTGTAGAAGAATTTCATTCTTAAGTTTCTATTTATAATAGTAATAAAGATATATAGATAGATTGATGAATAAACAAATATTGAGAAACTTCTAATCTGACATTTACCCAGAGTCATCCAAGTACAAAACATTTTTATGAAACCTAGTAAAGAAAATATGACTGATTTTTGTATTATAAGTAATTTCTGAGTTTGATTACACTGTATAAAAAATGAAATTAATTTATTAAAATTGAAATTAGAATGTGGAACCACTAGCAACAATAACAAAAAGTATACATTTAGTGCTTAGAAATTGCATGTATCATATAGTAGTGATTTTTTATGTTATTGTACAATAATCTTTTCAGTTATAGGTATGTGAACTTCATTTCGCAGAACATGACATAAGAAGAACAACAGAATATTCTTGTAATAAAACTGGAGAGAGGACGATTATACAACTGCAGCAACCAAGGTTAAATGATGGGGCTGTTCCTTCAATTTTTAATGGGTGCCCAAAATATTTATCTTACAAAGTTTTGAGAGAGGAACCAGAAGCAAAAGAAGAATTGAGTGCACACAGTTACAGACTGTTTTAAAAAATAGTCTAAAATCATATGAAGATCACAGCAACAAATAAAAACTTGAATATTTGACTGAACTTGTCAGAAATTTCATTTAATTGATTTACCTAATGGATTTAATTCTGTAAGTAGTTGTCAATATGATTTTTTCTTTTGTTAAAATAACTGTAATTGATAATATTCCTCAATATTTAATGTTAATTGTTGATGAAAATCTATGTGCAAATATTTTTAAGGATCATTTAAAGCTAACAAAAGTTGATGCATTTTGTTTTCCTATGAATATTTAAAATGTACAAGAAATTTCTGCTATTTTACTTGGTTTAAATCAATATTCTTGTAATAATTCAAATAAGAAAGAAAATTTAATATTTCCCATAACTGACTTGCTAGATAAATTATAAAATATATGTTCACCAAATGAAAAATTAAGTATTAGCTTTATTAAAGAGCAAGTGTCCCTAATTTTCACACAAAAAAAATCAAAATAGATATAACTCTGATTTGTTGATCCTTTCATCTATCATGTCATCTATTTATCCCCATTCATATAATTTCTTAAGAAATAGTGGAGTTTTAGTTCTACCACACCCTTCAACTTAAAAAAAATTATTTAGTTATAATATGAATCCAAAAAATGAAAAAAGTGATGAAAACTTTTTACATTATGCCGAAGAAAAATTTCAGTATTTATCTAACAATAATAAAACAGTAACACTGATGATGGAGGAAATCCATTTAAAATCATTTTTAGATTTTAAAGGGGGTAGTATTAATGGAATGTCATATAATTACAGTGGGGCTGCAAACTCTGCTTATGTTTCTATGGTGCAGAGTATATTATCAAATTATAAAGATGTTTTGGCAATAATACCTATTAAAACTTTAAAAGCTGATGGTTTAAAGTATCCAACTGATGATGTAATCACTATTGTTTCTTATAGTTACATAATAGTAACAAAACTGTTATCTGAATATGAAGAGGAATTTTTAAATGTGCAAAATCAACGAAAAATTGCTATGAGGATTGCTTGTAATGTTTTATCAATATAAGAAAAATATTTAAATTTTGAGATTTGTGATAATAAACATTTTTCTTAGATTTTACTAAAATTTATTGTTAAACAGGTCACTAACATATTACTGAATAATTATTGCAAATTAAAGAATAATAGTATTTCATATGCCTCATATTCAAAAAGCAAAGGAAAGAAAACTTAAAACTTAAACCAAATCAAAAGATTCTAAACCATGAAATTTTTAATTTCATGAAAACTAGTCCTGTATATGAAACATGCAATCCTAATTGTAATTTCTCTTTCATCTCAATAAGTTATCCTTTCTTCCTTTAAACATAATTTTTGGTCAAAATACTAAATTTAATACTAAATTTTTAGTCAAAAAACTAACTTAATCAGGCATTTTTGTTTGACTGTTTGGTGCATATATAGCTATTTTTCTTTTGACTAATTTATTTTTCTATTGACACCATCTGTCGGACTGGCTCACCAGAAAAGACATAACAGAAAAATTTGTTGACTTAAGGTTGAAAGGCCAATAAGGGGATTGTCCTTTTTTCGAAAGACAGAGAAGAAGGGAGAGATAAAAGAACAGTGTATTTTTGACAATGTAAAATTAAATTTTATTAAATTTTTTGTTAAAATAAAATAAAAAAATTTTGATGAAAAGTTGTTTTTTATTAAAATTACCATAACATGCATTATTGAAGATGCTGTTTTAAAAAATTAAACACAGTAAGTCCAAACATTGATATAACAGTTTTATGAAAAGTTTTTAAAAAAAATCAGACCTCAGTTGTATATATTGTATCAGACCTGAAGGCAAATTGGAAGATAAAGTGTTTATAAAATAAATATATATATATATATATATATATATATAATATTTATATAAAGGTAATCTTACAAAATGTATTTGTCATATTAACTCAGCATGAGTGTTCAATTTGACACAAGTTGATTATAATGGAAAGGTGTTTATTTAAACAAATAAATATATGTAGTAAAGTGACTGATTAAAAACAACAGGTAGCATTGATATTATAAATTGTATATATATATATATATATATATATATATATATATATATATATATATAGTGATATGAGATTTATAATATCACGAAGGGTATAATCTATAAGATTTATTCTCTTTAAAAAGATATAAAGTGTTTAAACTAAAACACTTTATATAAACAATGTCAAGCAAAATGTAAACTGTTAAAAATAACATTAAAATCAAAATGTATTGTTGCTTTCTGTACATTTTAATATTTAACTATGGAAACTTTCTGAATTCCTAAAATGGAGTGAATTTTGCAGTTTTCAAACCATTTTTGGAAGAATAGAGCTATGTATTTTTCAACTCAGCTAATAACTCTTTGTTCATTGGGCCAATGGTCAAACTATACAAAGGTCAATAGTTTGACATTTTGCTATTTTTCAGCAGACTGTTTACAAAGAGGATTTCCCCTTTTTAAACAGTTTATCAAGTTCTAGTATTTAGCCACAAATAATTTATATAAAAATAGTACATTAAAATATATTTATATAAAAATAGTATATTCAAAAATGCTTTTTTAAATATATAAAATAGGATATTAAGATATATTTATATAAAAATAGTATATTCAAAAATGCTTTTTCGAATATACTATTTTATATATAAATTATTGGTGGCTAAATACTAGAACTTAATAAACTGTTTAAAAAGGGGAAATCCTCTTTGTAAACGGTCTGCTGAAAAATAGCAAAATGTCAAAACTATTGACCCTTGGATAGTTTGACTATTGGCCTGATGAACAAAGAGTTATTGGCTGGGTTGAAAAATGCATAATAGTCCCAACTAACTTTAATGTAGGCATGCCTGCAAAGTTGACTGTTGGGCCAACTGAAAGCCTACTGTTTGCAGACCTGCAAATCCAATGGTTGGCCAACTGAATGCCAACTGTTGGGCCTACTGAAAGCCTACTGTTGACCTGCAAATCCAACTGTTGGACCAACCTTGCGTCAACGGCCAAATCATTTAAATCCAACAGTTGGGCCAACTGAATGCCAACCATTGGGCCTACTGAAAGCCTACTGTTGCCCTACAATCCAACCACTGGGCCAACCTTGTGCCAATGGCAAAATCCTATAAATCCAATGGTTGGGTCAACCTGGCGCCATCAGCCAAATCCCACCGTTGGCCAACCATGCCCCAAAATGGTTGGCCAATGACTTACCAACAGTTTTGTGTTACTTGGGATAAGTTTTAATAAAATCTAGACAGAAAAAAATCAAGTATCACTTTACAAATTTTAAGCTTTATAAACAACGAAAGCTTTAAAATTATTATTAAAATATTTGGTAATTTCTAAGATAATTTGTTTCCATATTATTGTTCCTTTAAAAAAATAAAGTAGTTGCATAAACCCTGCTAACATTAAAAAATTTGATTTTATAATTTTTTAAAATTATAGAAAAAAAATCAGAGGTGAATTTTAGGTAATACATATATGTAGGTTAGATTAAATTGGTAAAAACTTCTGAAAAAAATCTTTTTAATCCTTTTGAAAATTTTAATTTTATGATGTTTCCCTTGTTTATTACTTGCTTTAATTTTAAATGTTTAAAAATCACTTAGATTGGAATTTTACAATTAAAACTTTTTTACCAATAACTTTTCTAATAGTTTATTTTATGAACTTAGAAAGTTTAAATAAAAATAAATGTATCTTAAGAAAGTGCCACAAAACTCATGGTGTTTGAATAAATGTTAATTCCTGTAAAAGAAAATAAACTTAAGTCCTATAAAAAGAAAGTTGAAGGTACTTACAAATACTAACCTGCAAACTATTAATATGAATTTTTGCAACAGTTATTATAGGCTAAATTGATATGCATTTACTATATTGAGAATGATTTATACCAGCTGCTTATATATTTTAGATGTCTAAAAATTTCTAAACGTTTCATAATTTTTTAACTCCTTCCCCTAAAAGAAAGAGAAACACTATAAATTCAAAAGTATGTTTTTACTAAGAGTGTAAATTTTTTTTCTTCTGAATTCTCATAGATCTAATTCCATTATCACAACAAGAGCTTTAAACTCTATAATAAACTCTATCAATTATTTTTACATAACAGCAGTTGGACTGACAGTAAAGAGAGTGCAACAACTAAGCGAACTAATGACAAAAATAAATTTTCAAACTTTTAAAGAATTTCATCAGTCATAAGTTTGTGTAGCTTCAATCAGACTTTGTAAAAAGGCAGCCAAGTAGTGAAAAAATTTTAACTGCAGATACACTGAATATATTTTAAATGAACTCACTGAAACACTGAATATATATTACATATATTCAGCGAATCTGCAAACGAAGAGAGAATAATAATGAGATTATTGATATGTCAATTTATAAACGTCAAATTCGTTATCAATTAAATCTCCGTAACAGTAGCAGTAAATTAATGTAAAAAAAAAAAAATCTGTGCAAGTAAAAATTTGTAGCTATACATTGGATGTACTACTTACGTCATGGTCATTGATGTTTTCTGATTGATAAGTTTACGATTTCGGCCTTGAAATATTGAAATATAATTCAGTCATTCTTTATACTGACCCCAAAACTACGACTCCGAAAACTCTACAATAAGAAGAAGAAAAAAAAGAATAGGGCCATATAATCAATAGATGGAAAGTCTGGAATGAATGAATGAAAAATAATGGCAAAAATTTCACTTACTCTATTTGAATTTAACACAAAATACAGAAATTTACAAAATGTCCTTTAAAAATTCTTTTTTTATATATAAGATAATACGACAGGCGTTATTTCCCTATATTCAATAATCACCCTAGTATATAAAACATAGTTAGCTATGCGTGAAAATAGAAAACGAATTATGATTTAATCATTTCATAACTTGCTTGTAAACATCACTAACATTGAAGTCGCGCTGCAATCAGTGAAATAGCAACAATCTGCGTAACGTTGGCAACCGAAGTAATAAGTAAACAAGATCTGCACTCCTGTTTATTTTCATCATCAGTTTTTTATCCTCTTTCTTCTGACTCATTAAGGCACTGATTATATTTTGGCTGGAACAAATATGTATATTTTTTAGAAAATCTGTTGATTCAGTTTTACTCTTAACGTCATAAAAATAAATAAATTAGCTTTTATGATAAATAATTTTTCCCTCTTAAAATAATGAAATAAAGTGCTTGAAATTTTATGGCATTAGAGAAATTTTTTCTTAATTTTGACACTACAATTATTTTATTGTCTGCTTTATTTATTTATTATTTTTTTTTGCATAACAAATTCTTATAATTTGAGTATAGAAGATGAAAGAAGAAAAATATTTTTAAAAGGTTAAATATAATTGATTGTGCATTATTATAAGCTTTCTCTGAAATTAATACTGTGTCGAAAAAGTTGTGCTCTACTCTTTAAACATTTGTTTGAATTTGGTTTCGATTTAATGAGAAAATATCCTACTTTCCTGTCTAAAATGATTTGAAATGAAAATTTTGCCATGTTTACTCTAGATATTTAAAAATGTTCAAAAAAAGATATTTATCACAATTCGTTCAACTTATGTGGTATTTATAGTTGCATTCTTTTTAAGAATACCTCTGCTGAATTGTTTCCAATACTACGATTTCGAAACAGATGAAAGGTTTTCAATTTCAATTTCGCTTTCAGTTTTAAAATATCTTTTCAAATGTTAAATCCTTTGCGACCATAAGTATAATGAAAATTTCTTTCGATATCTAAAAAGAGAAAAATCATTATTGGAATACGTAGGGGTCAACGTAATAAGTTTTCACAGGAAACATGTATCACAATTCAAAGAAAGGAATCGATAATTTTTCGTATGAAGAAAACTACGGAAGAAGTCTACTGCGCATGCCTTAAAACAACGCCATCTTGGAAGCTGACTGCGGCAGGGAGGAGTAATTTAATGTAGCGGATTGATGTTAATGTAAACATTGTTGCTTGATGTTTGCATTTGACAAAATATTCACATCATCCGGCATTGTCAAAACTGTCTTCTTCATCTGTATCTCTGTCGAATCACTCACTAATGTCAGTTAACATTCTTGTAAGTTCATTGGCATGCCACAGTCATTGACGTTTTTGTAATGGGACTTTCTCATTTAACTCTTGGATTTTATACAAAATAAACTACAATTGAGGCCTTTCTACCGGGACCAAACACCATACGGTAGATTAATTAAATTTATCAAGGTAAGACACACTGTGTAATGCGCAGATACAAGGTGCATACTATGATGATTAAATGACCTGTACCAATTTGTCATTAGTTCCTTCGAGATTATACATATGTATTATTTGCCATATTTATATACATCTGAAATAAGTTTACTAACTTTATGATTGAAAATTTTAGGAGATGCGGAACGTACAACTTAAATGTGTTCTGCCACAGTTTTCTGCGCGTGGTTATACTTATTGTAGTTATTCATTCGACGTTGTTTGCGTTTTACTTGTTATGATCAAGTATGAAAAGTGGAGGTATGATTTAATGGTACTTATTGCTGATATGGCTTCTGTACCAGTATATCGAGCATTCTGTTTACTTTCATATATGTTTAATTGTTAGTTATTTGAGAATGAACAGATTGTTTTCTCATTCTCTGTTAAGATGATAAAATGTTTCAGACTTTACAAGAAGGTATATTCTGTTTATTACTTTATAGTTAAGCATTGATTGTTCTTCAGATTTATTTTCTCTTAGTTAAATGTAGCATGATCAACTGTAAATTTCATATTGCAGTATTTAATACTATATTTATCAGTAACTGCTGATTTATTGTTTTATACAATTAGTCAATATGCTGCAGTGTGCTACAGCTATTTATTGGATAGCAACATGGGTTTTATATTTGAATGTTCACCTTTAAACTGACTGATATCTTTTATCTATTACTAGAAATACTGAAATATAAAATTAAAACCATTTAATGAGTCTTTTCTCTGTTTAAATTTCATATTACTCTGAGAAATTATTTATATCATCTATATGCAACCATTATTTCAACATAAATAATTTAAATGTACATAATATAGGCATACAGTAGTTTCATTGTGTGCCTATTTAAATATGTGGGCTCTTTGACAGATGAAAAATAAGTATTTTTTGTTTTTAAACTACATAAATATGTTTGGCTTATAATTATTCTGACTTCTGTAGATTTAAAATTTCTAATTTTAGTCAATTATTCTCTTAGTTATTCAAATCTAAGAGATTGAATAAAATATGCAATCTGTCACTAATTTTTCCCATTGATGTTTCTAAAATATTTTTGTTCTTAACACTATACAAGAAGTTAAAGGGGTGTGTCTTGTCAAATTTGTGTAAAATTTAGAAAAATGCTTGATGGTACACTTAATGATCATTTCTATAACTGAATGGAAAATTAAAATTATAAATAAAAATAAGATAATTATGCTAATACTTGTGTATTATTTCTAAAAAGTAATAAATGTTAAATGATCTATATATTCATAATTATGCATCTTTTTTTTTTTTCAATTTTTACTATTAGTTCACACTCTCCCTATATATATATATATCTTGTTCAAATTTTCAATTGTTAATAAAATGCTTTTTATTCATCCACTCCAAGTTCAAATACATTTTTTTAAACTTGTAGTGGATGACACTTGATGTTAATACAGTTTTTCAAATATTAATTCATTAATTAAATTTAATTAATTTTAGTTTTAGACCTAGAGCGTCTCTTGCTCTTGAATAGTAATTTCCCTCTTCTTACTGTGTAAACGGTAGCGTGGGCTCCTCCCGTCCTGTAGGTTGCGGGATCGAATCCCCAACCTGACAAACTTTTTCTCTCTCTTCCCCCCCCCCCCTCCTGATCTCGCACAGTAGGCAAGGTTCTGACAGGCAATCCTTTTTTTCCAATTCCTACTATTAGTTCACACTCAAATTTTTCTTTGTTGACCTAAGTAGGAATTGACTTTAAAATTTTTTTTTTATATTACTTGTTTCATTTCATTATTACACTAGTTTTTAAATGATGACTTATTGTTCACATGAATGATTAAACTTAAATGTAGTGGAATGTAAAGAAAAAAAAGTTTCTTTTGTATAGATTTTAACCTTTTTAATTAAATATTAAGATTTCTTGGTTTTTATAACAATATTTAACAAATGCAAAAATAATTTTGAATCTTGAAATTTATTTTGTGTATTCTTGTGATGATGTAATATGAGTTAGATAGCTTGAGAAAGTATACTTCCTAAATTAAATCATGGGCTGCTATTATTTGTGATCTAATCAATTCTTTGTATTTCAGTGGTTTTCAAATAATACTTAATTGTATTATATAATTTTAATGAAAAAGTATTGAACCTTTGTTTTATTCATTTTACCTCTTTTTTAACTATTTCCAAAATTAAGATATTTTTAGTTGTTATACTTAACCATAGAATACTGATATATCTTTTGAGATAAACTCTTGTATCTTATGCAAAGCAGGGTACAGTTGAAGGGTTTTACAGGGACTAAATATCATATTGAATTTTATGAATGTGAGGGGGAGACTTTATAATCTACTGGTAGAAGGTATATTCTTTCAGTGTGAAATCATTTATTAATGGACAGTCAGTTGACAAACTCATAAGTACTGTTAAATAGGCATTTTAATTGTAAAATACTTAATAATATTATAATTTGATTTTTTTTTTAAAGTTTAAGTAAAGCATCTTCCATAAATATGTCATGATTTCCATCTTATTTTTTTAGATATGTAGTGTACAAGATTTATAGTATTCATGTCAAGTACTGCCAGAAAGTTGTTGGCGCTCTCAATCCTATTGCCTAAATTCCTACTGTAGTTAAAGAGCTGGATTGGGCTTTAACTACCATGCCATCATTACCCAGGTAATTTTATAAACCAAATCATAATTTAAGATAGTCTGATTATTCTTTTATAAAACCTTTGTTACTTTTTTAATTGCTTTTATCCTGTGATACTTTTGAGGTAATAAAAAGGTACCTTTTTATTTAAATGAAGCATAGAAAAATACAAAATTCTTTGAAATATTTTTTTTCTTTATTTTCCTTTGTAATTTGTTCAAATCAAGAAATTTATTATATATATATATATATATATATATATATATATATATATATATACAGTGGAATCTCGATCTATCGTTTTTCAAGGGACCGATTGAAATGAACGATAAATTCAGGAAAACGATAGATGCGGAAACATAAAGCAATATGATCGTTGGGACTGGATAAAATGAACGACACATGCGGAAAAACGATCGATCCGAGAACGATCGATCGAGATTCCACTGTGTGTGTGTATATATATATATATATATATATATATATATATATATATATATATATATATATATATATACATATATATAGATTATAAATATTTTTTTTAAATTATGTACTTTTTCATTATTTATATTCTTTTTTTCATGAGCTTTGTTGAATAAAACTGGAATTTTTTTTTTTTTAATTTTTAAAAGGTTATGTCTTTTAAAATCGTAAAAATATTAGCCTTTTTGGTAACTGAGAGCAGTTATATAAAAGCAAATTATTTTCACAGTTGTGAGTTTCATACTTCTTCTTTCAGCCATCAAAAAAAAGAACTATTTTGATTGTATATTATACTAAGTCACATGAGAGGAGATGGGTAGGATTCTTACAATTTACAAATTTTGTTAAAAGGTGTTTGTTTGCTTTTCAGATATTCAATAGAAATTACTGCATATGGAACTATAATGCATATGGAACTATTACTGCATATGGAATTAAGCATATGGAACTATATTTGTTGATTTTGCCTACTTCCCACATAATTTAAAGCTCTTAGTTTCAAAGTTATTATGCGAACCTCATCTAGGTTTTTTGGGGAGTCAGGCCAGGAGATGGCCAAATGGCTAGGGCACTGGCATTTGGTTCAGATCCTGTGGGTTCGAGTCCCACTGTTGGCATGGATGTTTGTAGCTGTTCGGAATCAGCTTTAAACTGTAGGTCCTGGTCTAATTAGCCCTTGTGTTGCAAAAAGTTGACTGTAGCACTCCAAACCAAACCTTTTTGGGGAGTCAGATGACTGTATTTTCCTTCCTAATTTGTGATTTGATTTGAAGAGTGTTAGACTTGAGTAGAGTGTGTAGAGACCTGATTTTAGAGGTTTCTATGGAGGAGAGTATAGACCATTTTCTGTTTCCCTTATTTACATTTAAAAGATTCCCTTTTCATAAAAAAGAAAAATGTCTATATGTGTAGATTAATAAATAATTGTATTTTCTTATTAACTATTACAGATAGGTCAAGAACTTTTTTTTTTTTTTTTTTTTTTTTTTTTTTTTTTTTTTTTTTTTTTTTTTTTGTAAGAGGGTAAAATAGACCTAATTAATAAATCAATATTATCCTTGATGTAATATAACTAAAGATGGAAAACATTACAGTAAAATTTGTTTATTACATATGAGATTATATAACTAGTGTGTGTTGAATGAAAATCACTTCTAACAAGGCACCAATTTGTGGTATAAATATGAAAAATGTTAAATTGCATAAATTTTTGAAAAGTTAAGTTGATGTGCCCTAACTTTTATGGATTTTAAATAATATCCTTAATGACTTTTAATAAACCTTCCAAAAACTCACGAAGGCTGAAGAAATTCAGTATAAATAGGTAAAAATGTAATTTGATAATTATAATGAAAATGAACATATCATAAAGTCCACATTATTACATTAATTACTATAATTACATTAGATTTGTTTGGTACTTATCATTAATATCCTAGCTATCATTTTAAGTGGAATTATTAGTTCTTTTTGGGGGTGGGGATAATACTTTGTCATGAGTAATTCTTATTATTCAAGGATAGTTGAAGATAGTCAAAATCCTTAATGAAATTGTTTAAGTGCTTTTAAAAGAATTTATGCTCTATGTAGTTCTTTGTTTGATATGTAATAAATAAAATAGTTTTTATTCTAAAGAAGTATTCTATTTTGATTTATATAGTGTGCATGATTGATATCTTATTGATTATCTTATTGATGGGTTAATGTAAAAAATTAGTCTTCATAGTTGCTCTTATTAAATTATTGTTGTTGACATCTGATATTGATTTATTTTGTCTTTAAGTAAGCCTTTTACCATCAAATGTCCATTTCCACTTAAATGAACCCGAATTATTTTGTATTAAAAAAAAAAAAAAAAAAAAAAAAAAAAAAAAAAGTTGCTGAAAATGAGAATACTTGATAGAATTATTCTTGTAGAATTTTGATCTAATGTATAATAAATATAATCTTAATATCTTTTAATGTTTGTCAACATTTTCCTTTTTCAAATCTATTTCAAGCATAACCTTGATCTCTCAAATATAAGTGTGCAATGTACACTTGATAACTAGCTCCTGTGATTTGAGAGAGTTTGGTTTTTAATAAATAAATCTTCTCAAAGTTCATGCTATGAGTGTTCTTAACCTAATCATACTAAAGCATTCTTTTAGTTGGTTTTCTATTCAAAAAAGTGTATTGTGTATACTGTTCACTGCTCTTTTAAGTAAGCTGCTTTTCATCCTCTAATTGTCCTTGTGATTTGTACTGAATGTAATAATGTTTTATCTATATGTCAAACATAGAAAGATCATCTTTTGTCAGTTTTATTATTTACAACCTACTAAAATTATTTGTAAAGGAAAGAAAATGGAAATATTAATTTAAGTGCATAGCTTCAAATCTCATTTTTCCATGGAATAATAATTTTAATTTTTTTCAAAAAGACCTGGTAGTTTGAAGGACCCCGAAATTGCTGAACTATTTGATAAAGAGGATCCTGAGAAGATATTTATTGACCTACGTGAGATTGGCCATGGGAGCTTTGGTGCTGTATATTATGTAAGTATGTAAGAAATTATTTTGGAACCTGATTGTGTCTGCTTAAATCAGATCATTTAATGCTATGTACTGTAATTTATTAGGCTAGAAATGCTGTCACCAAGGAGGTGGTTGCTATTAAGAAGATGTCATTTACTGGAAAGCAATCAGCTGAGGTAATTTTTATCATTAGTTATACCCTCTTAATTATCTGTCATAATTATTGAACATTAAAAAATATACATTTAGAATAGTTTTAATGCTTAGGCATACTGAATTTCAGATCTTAAAAGTGTAAAAACTTGATTTAATAAACAGGGTGTGTATGGCTCATGATAGTCCTGAAAAAGTAACAAAATTAGAAAATAGGTCTTGAAATTCCCCATATTGTTGCAAATTTAAGAAACTAGTCTCGAAAAAATTTGATTTCTCTTGGGAAAAGGTCATTAATTTTTCTCTCTGTAAAATCTAATTATCCCAGTCTGCCTTAGAACATGCTATTTTTGGAATGCAAAAATATTTGTTACTAATTAAGTGGTATTTTAAAAAAAAATGCATATCTTTCTTAATAATGAACTCTATTAGGCTTCTCATATGCTCAAAATTATAATTCCATACGAGTTTCAAACCTATGGAAGGTATTTTGTGCCCAGTGATTTCATACTGTGATTGGTGAGAATAGTTTAAATAATCTTTTAGTAAATAATCTAATAGTTTAAGTAATCTTGTCATGTTGATGACAGAGCACCTAGCAGGGGGTATGTAGTAATCTTATTGCTGTTAGATATGGCTAGGCTTCAAGAGAATTTTCAAGGTGTTATTTTTTTTATTGTGAACAAGAAACCATAACATCCAAATAATGTTTTGGACAAAGAACAAATTAAAATGTTTCACAAAATTTTGGTGTCTGTTAAACCTGAGATTTGAAAAAAAAAAAATTTACCTTATTAAAATATGAACATGAACAAATTTCTATTAAATGTTTGTTTTAAAGCCAACTGTTTTCTAAGCTTTACATAATATTCTCCTTGCAATAAATCAGAAAACTGTTTGAGGCATTTGACTTTTTCTCCAACGATAAACATATATTTCTTGATTTATTGACAAGTATGCCATAAAAAATTTTCCAAAAAATATATTTTTAAAAATTAGTGTTTTTGATCTTCATTAGCAATTATCATGATTTTCTATCTTTTATTTATTTGCAATACTTTGTTGAAATTTTCAGAATACCACTAAGCAACTCCTTATTTTTAAATCAACATATCAAAGTTTAGTAAAAGAAAGGATTTTTGTTTACAAATAATGGTTTGAAAAAATTTCTTTTAAAATAAATTTACTGTACCTCTTCTAGAACTGTACCTCTTTCTAGAAATGAAATGTATAAAAATAATTCATCGTTATAAGTAGAATTTACTTAAATCACTAAAATTTTATTGGTTATAATGTATTTTTTTTGCAGTTCTATTCTGGGAATTTCAGAAAAAATTAGCAGTAAAGGTTAAAATTATTTTGGTTATTGGCTTGAAGTACCTGTAGGAATTTATATAAAAATACCAAATATTTCTATTAATGTTATTAAAAAATATATCCATGAAGTTTTAGTTGATCTTATTAGTCAATTTTAGAAAAGAAGTAATTAAAATTTAAATATTTTTGAAGCATTATTATTTTTAATTCTATAATTTTCTGTCTACAATAAATGCTTAAGCTGACATTTGTTTGTTATATATTTTAAAATTAAATATATGTATATTCTTTGATTTTTCTGAATAGACATCACAAATTTTTTTTTAGTTATGTCAGAAATTTTTTTTAGCATATTCCAAAAAAGTAAAGAAAAAAAGCATGAAGTAGGTTTTTAGAAACTCGGTAGAAACCCTGATGCAGGTCTTTGCAAAAGTTCTGTTAATAACTTTTTGTTGATTTTTTAAGCATAAATTTTATTCTTAAGGATAATATGAAGGTTGGAAACAGTCTTAAAACTACTGTGGGCAAAATAATATACAAAAAGTAATATGTGAAATGACAATCCTTTTTCTTTTGGGAAAGAGCCTAAATTTTTTTAGTAACATGCTTAGTGTTAGCTTGTGTCTGAGGAATACTGAACCTAAACTCCCTCCAGATTTTTTTTTTTTAAATATTTTTTAGAACTAGAATTTGTTTATTTTACCATGTGATATGCTTCATTGATATATTATGCAACAACTGAGATCAAAATTTTCAAATATCTAAAAAAGTTAATTTTACCTCTTTCATTAAAAAATGCTGCTGAAACTCAAAAGGTCTTCTTGAAATGGACTGGCTTGTTATTTTGCAACTTGGGTTAAAATGAGATATTTCTAACATAATTAAATATACCTGGAATTCTGTATGGTTTTCAACTCCTTGCTTGGTCAGTTTGTAGGGGCTGAAAAATTTAGATCAGGGAAAGAAAGAAAAATATTTCATATTTGAAAATGATGCCCTTCATTGGGTTAATAAAGATGAGAAGCCCATTTGAGTTGAGTCCAATTATTAATTCCCCTGGGATAAAAAAAAATTATTTTTCTTTTTAGAACAAGACGTATGAAAAATTTTTAGTACTTTGATACTTCTGGCAAAGTTGCTTAGAAGTGGATGCCTCTGAATCCTATAGATTTGGCACTGCTGGTGAATGGCAAATTTAAAGTGAAACTGCATACAGCAGCACTTTTTAGTTTCTTTGTGGAAGATAAAAATTTATATACAGAGCTTCTGGTGCTGTTGTTTTATACAGGTTGTTGTTAGCAAATATTTTGCAAGCTGCCCTTTATAAACTGTAAATCTTTTGCGTTGCTGGGTGACCTTTCCTATAATGATATTTAAGCCCTGAAAGTTGTTTTGAACAATGAAAGAATTACGTTTATCTAGAAGTATTTTATGCCAAGAATGTTTAATAGAGTTAGCAACATTATCTTTTAAATAGACAAAATTTTTATCTGAAACTTTTAAACTTGTTTGTAATGTTATGAGGATATTATATACAAGTAACTCATATTCTGTTCTTGTTACTATTTTATTTTATCACTTCTTTACCTGTTTTGTAAGAAATATGAACCTGTAGGATTTTTTAGATGTGTGCAATACATAATCATCTGAAAATTTTTCACTTAAAAGGGTTACATGTACTTGTACATTCCTCTTTTTGTTTGCAACATTCTTCATTATAGCTAGAGATATGTAATTTTCGCATTTATGAAATAGATGCGAATAAATGTGAAATTTGCCGTTATGAACAAATAAATGCAAAAAAAAAATTTTTTACAACTTTTCGTCGAAAACTCGGTAATAAATAGCTTCTTAAGTGAAATTAGGTAATAGTAGTAATAATTTATTAACATAATTGCTTATCTAAACCATCCACGGTCTTTAACTGAGAGATCTCACTCTCGAAATTTTCTTATTACTTATTTCTAAAGACTTAAGTAAGAGAATGTGGAGAATACTACAATTTTAGCTTTTAACTAATTAATATCTATATATATAAAACAGTTCCGTAACTGACTCATTCATTCACTCACTGACTGACTGACATACAACACACAGACCAAACCTCTGGACCTAAAGGGCTGAAATTTTGCATGGCGATTCTTCTAATAGTGTAGGGATGCACTAAGAAAGATTTTTCAAAAATTCTTCTTAGATTTTTTTAAATTAAATTTTTAAGCTGTTTTTTAAACTTTTTTTACGTTTGCATTTAAAATAATGCATTGAGGGTTATGAAATTTATATCACGAGAAAGATCATAAAAATTCCTTCAAAATGAAATTTTTTTCGAATTGTTACCTCCATTTCCTGATTTTTGGTGAATTTTTAAAGATTAATTTTTAGAGTTTAATTTATTAAATGCTGATCCAGGGTGGCGACAGAACAGGGAAATCAGGGAATTCTCATGGAAGAATCATTTTCTGGAAAAACTCAGGGAAGTTTCGTTTAACTCGGGGAAAAAGTTGGAATTGATCAATTCTGGTCTTCAATTTTTGATGCAGAAGGTGACTGTGGAGATGCTGCAAATGTTATGAGATGTTATGATTTTGTCGCATCGTAATGCAAATGTTGAGAGGGTTTTATATAAACAGTGACTGTTTGTGGGAGAATATAAAGGTATCTTCCTTAGTAGCAAGAAGGAGGGTTTATGATCATCATATCCAAGGGTGGCCTTGATGGCATAACAATTTCCAAAGATATGATCCACTATGCTAGATACGAACGAGCAAGATATGAAGAATCGAAGAAACACCAAGAGAAAGAGCAAATAGAAAAAAAGCATGCTTTAAAAAGAAAAAGGTAAGCAGAATCTCAATTGAAAGAGTTGGCTGCTAAAAAGGCAACCATTTTGCAGGAAGATCAAAGACAAAACATTATTATAGAGGCGCAGATGGCAATTCTGCGAACCTATCAAAACAGTTAAAACTCTAGTATATTAAATGTTCAATTTATAACTTAATATTATCTATCTATTACGGTATACAATAAAAATATTTTTTACTTATTAAATTTTTATTCATTTATCAGTCTGTAGATTTTTAGTTTATCAAGTGTCAGGTTTATCATTATGGCTGGGGAATTGTTCTGCGAACGGATGGAGAAACCCAGGGAATTTCATGAAAAATACTCTGGAAATCAGGGAAAACTCAGGGAACTTTTTACTTCAATTTTTGTAGCCACCCTGTGATCACGTGATTTCTTTTTCTGGTACTTTAAATAAATTTATCGTCACGTGCAAAAAAAGATAGACAAAATATTTTTTTCTTGCTAATGCGGCAGACGATTGGACTTTATTTTGTCTATAAAAATATCCCTTACGATTTTTTTATAAATATGTTTTTTTTACATCAATTGTATACATTGATCGTCGTATTTATTATAAATATATATATATTTATTTTTTTTTTTGGAATTAATTGCATACATTGACCGTTGTATTTAATTTCAATGTACTCCGTAGCGAAGCACGGGTTTTCAGCTAGTATATATATATATATATATATATATATACACACACATTTGTGAATAAATGTGAAATTTACATACCCCTAATTATAATGCATCATGCAGCCTCCCCCCTCCCCTCCCCATAAACCTTCATAAAAGATAGTTATGATGAGCTGCCTGAGAGAAATTTTTTTTTATATTAATTTTACTAATAAGAAGCATCTTGTATCATAAATTTGCATTGCAATTTCATTAAAAAGTAATTTGTTTAGTATGTAAAAATATATTCCTTAACCATTTCTTTCTCTAATATATATTTTTGTTTTAAAAAGAAATGGCAAGATATAATAAAAGAAGTCAAATTCCTTCGTCAGTTGAAGCATAGAAATACAATAGATTATAAAGGTTGTTATCTAAAAGAACATACAGCATGGGTAAGTGTAAAGGATTTGTTTGACATAAGTTTTGATATAGATTATATATTTCTTAAATTATTATTTTATGAAAATTTCATTACCTGTGTTTTCTTTGTTTTAGCTTATTATGGAATATTGCTTAGGATCTGCATCCGACATCATTGAAGGTAAAGAATAGTTTTTGTTATTTGTGAAAGTGTTTTAAATAGTTGATTTTTTGTGTTCGTTTTAGGTTTGCTCTATCTTTGCTTCATTATGGTCTAAAGCATCAATTTTCAAGTGGAATGTAAATTTTGAATCTCACAGGCATTATTTTTACTCGTCTGTTAATTATTCAATTACTTATGAAGCTATCATTAAAATATTGAATTTCTCTTTGTATTTTTAGTTCATAAGAAACCTTTAAAGGAAGAAGAAATATCAGCAATTTGTCAAGATGCTCTTCAGGGGTTAGATTATTTGCATTCATTGGGCCGAATACATAGGGATGTTAAAGCTGGCAATATTTTGTTGACTGAAAATGGGACTGTTAAGCTGGGTAAGCTTTTTTTGTGATTCATTTCTAAAATAAATTGCCATATGCATTAATTAATTCTAACTGAAAGTGTTTTCTTTTTTAATTTCAAACTTTGTTAAGCTTTTGAAATTCTTGCAATTAAATTGTCTTTTTCCCTTATAAAAATTTAGCTACTAAAACAATCTCTAAAGTACTTCTGTTAAGAGTATTTTTCACAAGTTAGCTTTAATTGAAATGTCTGGTCAATAAGTTTCTTTGATCTATTATTTTCAGTGGTCTACTTTCCAATTTTGATGTATTTTACAAACATGTATTGAAATCTCTTCATTTCCCAGTGTAGAAAAATAGTGACTATCTGCTTTTGAAAAATCTTAAAATATAACTTATTTGTTATAGTTGTTAAAGTTTCTCATTCTTTCTGTCAAAACTTTTTTTGGGGAGAAGGTATAAAAATATCTCATGACCAACTAGGATGAACATTTTATTAATTAAAGGCAATCTGTATACACATGTATGCCATAAAACATTATTTTATACACACATTCTAGCTAAATTTATCATTATTTTTTTAGACATATCGCTCACTCCTTTCAACAACATCATATCTCAAAAAACAAGATTTTTCAGGAGAGTGATTTGAAAGTTTAAAAGTACATTGAAATGTTTTGAAAATAAATTTTAATTCTGCTCTCTGGCAGCTAAATATTGAGCGGTGACATATGACGATTTTGCAGGGATATACTACTCTTTCAGGGCATTCTGAAAGCAAGCATAACTAAAAATCGTCGATTTTTGAGATATGACGTTGTTGAAGGAGTGAGAGATATCTTATATATATATATATATATATATATATATATGTAAAGGATTTAGTGGGAAAAGAATTATTCTAAATTTAAAGGGGGCTTGGGAATTAAATTATATTTGTGGCGTAATTCGCCTCTAATTGTTCGTATTCAAAGACGCGAATTGGGAAAGGGAATTTCCCTTTTATTATATAATCTTCGTGCGCCTCTGAGTTCTGCGGTCGAGGAGAAACGTTTACATTTTATTTAGCCTTGAAAGATGTCTGTTTAGGGCTCTGCGCATGTCCAAGGAGAGTTGGCGCGCTGAGATTCCCGCGAATTTGGGGAGAGCGGGAATAGAAGTCGATGCTATCAGATGTGTTTCACCACGGCTCTAAAAAAGAAATGGCGAATAATGAAATGCGTAGATCTGGAGAGGTGGTATTATGACATTGAACTGAATAAACTCTACTTAATTTAGACGATGCTGAGTACTTTTTGAGTGTATGCCTTCCCTCGATGCCATGGACTATAAAACAAGAAGACGGCAAACGACACATTAGCAGGCAAAAGCCAACGCCTGTCATATATATATATATATAAAATTCTCTCAATACATTTCAAATCAAATGATTTTTGGAAATTTTTGTTATAAAACTTTTTTTCAAAAAAAAAAATTAAAAATTTGGTGTCATAAAATTGTATCTACATTTGATTGTACTTCCAGGTCTTTCATCAAAGCATGCAGAATTAATGTAGTAACTTGGTGTTAATACATATTGAATAATAGTATGCATTAGATAACTTGTTAATTTTTATTGCAAATAGGGAATTATTATGTCAGTATTTTTAAAATTAAAAGTGATTAAAAAGTTTAAAAAATACTGCAGCTGATTTTGGATCTGCATCAATGGCATCACCAGCAAATTCTTTTGTTGGCACTCCGTATTGGATGGCACCTGAGGTCATCTTAGCTATGGATGAAGGACAGTATGATGGCAAGGTTGATATTTGGTCTCTTGGGATAACTTGTATTGAATTAGGTATGAATTGTATTTTGCTCTCATTATGGTATTCTGTTATCAATGCTTAATCCTCTCAGTATTTTGAGAGTTCTTAAGTTTTTAGTTCTTTTTTAGATTAAATGTCTTTATTTTTTTCTCTTTGTAATTGCTATCATTGAAGTTTAGAAATTTTGTATAAATGTACCTTCATAATTTCATTTCCTAAGTAAATGTTATTTTTGTATTCTTTCTGAGGTCCTCTGTACGTACTTAAAAGTAAAAATGGATCAAAATAGACTTTCTAAGTATTAAGAAGTGACTTTAAATTAACAGTGAAAATTTATAAAGAGTGTGTATAACATATGTCATAATGTAAATATTAAGTTGGACATTTTAATAGTAGTATTTTTGATATAATGTTAAAATGAATTCATTTTGTGTTAAGACTTTACTAACAATAGTGTACTTTTTCCCCTTTATTTTTCCTCTTTTTTTTTTTCATAATCACAAGTCTCTTAGAATTATTCTTTGCTGTGATATCACATTTGAGAAATTTTTCTCAAGTACCCATTTTAGCTTACAACCAAAAATTTTCACTTATCAAAAAGTCCTTGGTCAGGGATAGCAAAATATTTCATAATATTGAATATTTAATATATTAGTCCTCCCATTCATTAATCTCTGATGTAATACCATGTAAATTACAATCTAAAATTTATAATTAATTGTTTAAACAATATCCTCCTTTTTTTTTTCTTTTTTAAATTAAGGGAGTAATTTAGCTTAAATTATATGCTTAGTGTTCAGGAGAAAGAACTATTTTTCTCATTCAGTCAGGCACATAAGAATTTCTAATTTTATTTTTGTAAAAATATTTCCTTTGTATTATAGTTTTTAAAGATTTTTGTACTGTTTTTTTTTTTTTACTTAGTCTTGTTTTGAAGTGTCTTGTAAAAATATATTTTTGTAGCTGAGAGAAAACCTCCATACTTCAATATGAATGCAATGAGTGCCTTGTATCACATAGCCCAGAATGATTCTCCATCTCTTGGACCTGGTGACTGGTAAGTTCTGAAAACTTTTTGTAGTCAGTTTTTGAAATTAGAAAGAAGAATTGTTATGAAGGGAACACTTTTTTGTTACATTAGTTTTTAATATGTCTGAAAGTATGTTTTTTTTTTTCAAATTAAGATTTTATGTTTTTATAAATATATGAATGCATTTCAACTTCTAGTCTAGAAAAAAAGTTTTACATATGTATCATTCTAAATGTGATGAAACTTAAAATTTTGTCAGAGATTAATTGAACTAATTGAATGTTTGAGAATAGGAAAATTTGATGGAGTGTTTTGTCCATACTGCTAACTTAAAACTCTGTTTTGTTTCTCATTTTGGCAATGTCAACTTCTAGTCAGTATAAAAACAAACAGATGTACTCATTAAATTGCTGATATAAAAATGTTATCAAGTTAAAAAATTGCTAATTTCACTTTAGGTCTGATTCATTTCATCTCTTTGTGGAAACATGTTTGCAGAAACACCCTACAGATAGACCAACTGCAGCCAGATTGTTGCAGGTAATTGAATTCAAAGAATTGTTATTATATTTTATTCTTCTACTAATGATGCTAGTGTCATTGATAACACTTAATGAAAGAATCTGTATTGCAACCTATTGTAAGATATGTGAGGAATAAAAATGTCATATCTGTGGTAACATTGAGTAATCAATGTGTAATCATCTAATTTTCATTTTTTGTTTTTTAATGTTCTTATTTGTTTGTGATTTCTTGCACTTCTTACTTTCATCATGTGTGAAATCATTTATTAGTGATAACCACTAAAATTATATTAAACTGCTAATAAATTTAATATGTAATAACTTTTTTTTTTTTTTTTTTTTTTTTTAAAGCATCCTTTTATAACTAGCCCAAGACCCTCCAGAGTTATTATGGACCTTATTCAACGTACAAAAGCAGCAGTCCGAGAACTAGATAATTTAAATTATCGAAAAATGAAGAAAATTTTAATGGTTGATTCTCAAGAAAATGAAGTGAGTACTACAGAACCTGAGGAAGATAGTACTGTAAGTATTACGTATATTTAAAGAAAAGTTTTGTGGTAATTATGAATGATAATAACTTGTGAAGAGTTATTGAAAACACTTCACTTGTTGCTGTTATTCATAATTTCCATAGTCTGAGATTGTATAGGAAATTCATTAATTTAAGCTTCTTTATTTGTTTACTTTTTTGTCTTAATTATTTATTTAATTTAAATTTTTTTTTATTTATTTAATTTTTTTTTAAAGTTCCAGTGAGTAATATAATGACAAAAATTTTCTGTGTTTGAAACTTAATTTTTTACATAAAACAATCTATTGCTAATTCTAGATATTAATCTCATAACAGGATAAGAATGTGGAGATATTTTTGAATTTTGGTTTTAAGTGACCTTTTCAATACATGTTTGATTGAAGTACATCTTTGGTATCAGATTGCAATTTTTGAAAGTAATAGTAATCCAGGAATAAAATTGTCTTAATTCTCAATTTAGAAGGTGATTTATTTTAAATGAAACCATTTAAGTTATACTCTACATGCATCTTGTGATATGTTTGAGACATACACAGGTATGATCATGATAGCAAGCTATGTTAGCACAAAATTACACTTCCTTTAGTTTTTAAAATGTCAAGTATAACTTTTAAAAAAATTATGTTTCTTATACCAAATGGGTAAAGTAGTTAAACCTTCTTGTATAGCATTGAAATGATTTCCAAATTTAATGTAGCTCTATTAATGTTAAACAAGATGGAGACAAACAAGTTTAAAAGCATCATAAGACATTAATTTTAAGATGAAAGTGGTTATAAAAGAAGCATTAATCTAAGCTTATCAAACATTTCTATAAAAAGTACTTTGGTGCTTGATTAGTTGTTTGTATATTTCAAACAATCCAGTTATATATATATATATTTATTTATTCCAGATATTTATAATATTTGATCCAATATACTTTATTCACTAGTAATTTGATCTTTCATCGGCTTAATTGCATTCTGTGCCCCTTTTAGAGTTAGTTCATTAGTCTAGCTCCTTTGTTGATTTTTGTTTTTCATTTTCTTTTTAAAACCAGACTTTTTGCCTATAAATTTACTCTTATTTATGAACCCTAGTGTGGAGGATTGAACTACTGATGTTAGAAGCAATTATCTAACTTATTTTTTATGTTAATACTAAGCAAGATTGGCAAAAAATCAATTTTATTTTTATCATTTAAAAAAGAGATCTAAATATAATTACTAAATTAAACTTTATAATTTAGTATGGATGTTTTAAAAATTACCAAAACAATTTAAAAATGGATAGATATAACTGAAGACACAGAAAATATTTATAAATATAGTTGTGTGAAATTTATCTTAAGGTTTTGTTATGTATTATAGCTCTATAGTTATATTACTACGTACATGGCCTGTCTAACTAGTATCTTCTTAGGAGGATGATCAAATGGGTGGTGACAGTAGTAAGAGCAACAGCATTACAAGTACCCACAGCCAACAGAGTGAAAATGTTAGTCAAGGCAGTCAAAGTAGCAGTACTAGCAGTCTTCCACCTGCATCTGAAACTGACTCTACCTACAATTATCCAGCTCCATTCCGTGAGGGAGGCATTCGTCTTAGTCCATCAGTAAGTTCAGCTTTAACTGTTTAATCTTTAGATGTTTACGTATTAACTAGCTGAATACCCATGCTTCACTATGGAGTACATTCAAATTAAATACAACGTCAATGTATGCAATTAATGCCAAAATATATATATATATATTTATAATAAATTCAACAGTCAATTTATGCAATTAATGCAAAAAAATATATATAGAGAGAGAGGGGGGGGGGACACAGACAAAATAATGTAGAAGAAATTATTAAAATTAAATACAACGGTCAATGTATGCAATTAATTTGTATATTAAATATCCATAAAACATACTAATTTGAATTAAATTCTTAAAAAACTTCCATCTCAATTAGTCTAGTGGTTAAATTTTATCTTTTACTGTATTTCAATATTTATTTTTTTTTTTGTCAACTTATATCGTTGTTATGCATGTGACACAGAATAAATTTTAAGAATCACAAAAAGAAAATAAACCACATAATCAGCATTTAATAAATTAAATTCTAAAAATTAATCTTTAAAAATTCCCCCAAAATCAGAAAAGAAGTAAAGATTCGAAAAAGATTTCATTTTAAAGGAATTTTTAGGATCTTTCTTGTGATATAAATTTTATAACGCTCAAATTATTTTAAATGCAAACTTTAAAAAAAGTTACAGAAACAGCTTAAAAATTTAATTTTAAGAAAATCTAAGAAGAATTTTTCAAAAATCTTTCTTTAGTGCACCCCTACACTATAAGAAAAATCTCCATGCAAAATTTTAGCCCTTTAGGTCCAGCGGTTTGGTCTGTGCATTATCTGTCTGTCAGTCGTCAGTTACGACACTGTTTTATATACATAGATGAGGACAAATCATCAACCCACCTGTAACTTGTGGTTTAGCCATCATGTTGCAAATGATGGTTGTAGTGATTTAAATCACCTGTAACATGTAGTGCCTCTATCGCTGTTGTGAAAGTTGAATGCTATCTAAAATGCTGCTGCTAAATCATTTTTAGGTCTGTATGGAGAAGTGCAATACAACTGAAAGGCATATAAGTGAGAGTAAAATGTTAATATTTTGCCAATTACAAAAGGGCTTTGTTTTTAACATTGATAGACAGCAGTCAGTGGTATTATGAGTTGAAAATGAAGAAATTGAAAAAACTAATCATCTTTGATCTGTTATGTTTATTAAGCTGGAGGTCTTGAATTTTGTGGGGCATTTGACTGCTTAAGGCCATAGTCAATATTTTTTGAAGTAGAATGCTCAGTTATTGTTTTGTGAAAGGGTCTTCTGAAGCTACACTTCATAAGCTTTTCAAGTATTAGTTATTCTAATAAGTTAGTGACTGACTTCAAACCTGTATTGTTTAATAAAGATTAATATGGGTTATATATATGGTTCTTGTGAACTTTCTATGTAGAATTAGCATGTTTCACCATGAACAATTAATTTTACATTTCTGTGATGTTTCAACAACAGAGGTAATATGTAATTTAACAAATTTTGATGGTTGCTATTTCTAACATTTTAAAAAAGAGAGTAATGTTGTGATTTTAAAGTAGTTCTTTTTATGAAATGTAGAGGTTATAAATTTTGTTTTTCTATGAAGTCCCTAAAATTTGATATTACCAGTAATCCCCAAAATTTTGCTTTATTTCTAACTTTAGAATATTGCATGTTTCATGTCCTTTAGTCAGTATAACATAGTTTTTTTAGGATGTAAAAAAACTTTGGGCTCTTTCTAATTCTCATTTTGGGCTTCATATACTTAAAAGATTTAGTATGGTTAAAGTTACTGTGTTGTTGTATAACATCTGGTATACTTTAAGTAGGTGAAATAATTAAAATAACCTCTGCTTGTACATATATTGTAATCTTGTTTCAAATATTTTTTTACAAATTGATAGATATGATTGTAATGTGAAAGCTCATTAAATTTTTTTTTAAAAAATTAGTAAAAGTTTTGTAATGTTTATTATTATATAGTATAAATGTGATTTTTTTTTTCTCTCTCTCTCCCTAGAATTCTTCATCTACAAGTCTTAATAGTGCTGATGTTGGAGCAAATAATTTTGCTACAATACGAACAACGTCCATTGTAACAAGACAGATTAAAGAACATGAGCAAGAAAATCACATGCATGAACAAATGTCTGGTTACAAACGCATGAGACGTCAACACCAAAAAGCCCTAATACAAGTAAGATAGTTCAAATACCTTAGAAAGATCTACTCTATGCACATATGATGCTTTTACCTGCTTCTCACTAAAATAAATTAGGCTTTCTTTGTTCTAATATAACTCTGATATTCTCCTGTTCTTGAATTATGCATCATCTATTTCCTTTATTTACTATCATAGGTTAGTTTGCTCTTGAGAAGTCTGATGTACTCTTATATTAATATGCATTACAGTTCTAACTTAAATCAAGTTTTAAATTGTGTGGTGTAATTTTAACATCCCACTTTTCTAGATAGATGCACTTACACTTCCTGCAGCTTATATTTAAATAATTCAAAAAATATTTTTGTGTTAGTCTGGCTATTGACATTGGTTGCTGATTAACTCAATCATACATTCATAGTCCATGAGCTAAATGTCTTAAAAGTTATAAATTTCTATTTTACATAAGTATCCTTTGTCATTATTTTGATATTGTAGTTGAATTTTTAATGCAGTTCGCGATTCATCAGTATTTTTCAGGATACCTGCATCAGAGAATTTCCTTTTATAAGGAAGTCTAAGAAAAGTCTTTGGTAGATTTTGTCGCTTATTGCAAAATAAATGTAAATATCAGCTGTAGTAATAAAGTGGATATTGTCTTGTAGAATGGTGAAAACATTGGAATATTCCTAATTTTCTTGGAATTTCCATGCCTGATCTTCTAAATATTAATTTTCCTATGTTGATAGCTGTGTTATTGATTTCTTAGACTTGTAGTATTATAATTCCCCCCTACAAATGATGATTTGATAGAGTTATGTTGTGTAGTAGGTGATTGCAGTTTATATAAAGATAATGTTTAAAAAGAAATGGTAGTTCACAACTTTAAACTTAACTTTTAAAGCAAATTTAGGTGTTTGCATTAAATTTTCATTCTTAACAGGCTTTTTTATTTTTCAGTTGGAAGCCAAATGTAGACAAGAAATGGAGGAGCATAAACAAAAATTAGATAAAGAATATGAGAACATTCTACAGCAGTTTAGCAAAGAATTAGAAAAATTGCAAATGAAGCATCAACAAGAATTAGAACGAAAGGTTTGAGTTAAACTTTTCATTAATAGTTATTTATAATGAAATTGCTTCTATTAATTGTGCTTAGGTTACATGAAATATTTTAATATTTATATATTATGTTATTGCATTGAAGCACATATACTTCTAATAAGTTGCCTTCTGTTTTATGCATAATTTTTCATATCTTTTGCAGTTAAAGCAAAATTTAGCCAGTGAAAAACGTCTGAGTAAGAATATTTCTCAGCAACATGAGGAAGAAGTTAAACGTTACCAAGCACAGCAAAAAACAGAGTACAAGTATTTTAAAGATAGATTAAAGCGGGTAAGTTAGCACTTTATATCAAGAATTATACTATATGCAGTCGAACCCAGTATATAACGAACTCACGGATATAACAAACAAAAATTATGGTCCCGCCATTTTCCTATTGTATTTAATGCTAATTTATACTTTTATAGCAAACCTCCAAAATCTTAAGAATCGGCTATAACGAACCTTTTTTTCAGTCGACTACTGATTTTTTTATTTATTTATTTTTAAACACTTTTTAAGAATGTTGAAGATACAACGAATGTTGATGAAGTAGATGATGAAGATTTACCTATTGTGATGTGGATAGAAAAACACAAAATTTCATCATTCTCAGATTGTGACATGCAATTTTTCAAAACATGTGATGATGAAGTCATTACATGTGAAAATCTGACTGATGAAGGTATTGTGGAAGAAATTAAAATGAATCATTCTGAAATCGAAGATTCTGCATTTGATACTGATGAAGAGGAACACATAAATGATGAAATCCCCACCATCTCAGATGCTACAACAGCGATGAGTGTTATTAATAAGTTTTTGTCTACTCCAGGGGTGTCAAACTCAAAGGCTACCTTGGGCCAAACAAACAAGGTGTAACTATAGGTGGGCCACAAAAAAAAATCAATATTAATAGAAACGTAGGTTTATTTACCTAATTACAGTATATTCAATATAAATATATGCATTTTGTTTAATAATAGCAAAAAAAGAGTATCATTAAAAAAAACATTTAGCGAATTCTTCCTATCTTATTATACTTCTGCGTCGGTTATTTTATTATAAATTATTGTGTGCCAATATATAGGCGGGGCCGCAAAAATGTTCGTCGCGGGCCGCGAGTTTGACACCCCTGGTCTACACAAACAGTGGAAGAAAGAGTGTTGGAGTCATTTGATGTAATGGACAAAGAAATTCATAAAATGTTTTTGAAATCGGCTTCACGTCAGCAAAGATTACTGTTCTGTATCAAAACAATGAAACATTAATGATCATTTTTAATAGGTTTTATCATTTTTTCAATACATCATTATTGAATACACATAGCAACTAATGAGTTAGACCTTTTGTGAACTCTAACATTTTTCTTAACGGTTTGGATATAGCTAACAAAACCTTTGGTCCCTTTGCAGTACGTTATAACAGGGTTCGACTGTATTGTGTAGTATTAATAATTTATATTTGATTTGTTTCTTTAGATTTAAAGCATATAAGTGTTGTACTTGTGAGTTTTTCTATTTGCAAATTCTCAAATTTTTCATGAATTTTTTAGTTTGATGAGGATATAAGAATGGATAATGCCAATATTTTTGATTCCAAATTGCTTATCATAAGAAATATTAATACTTCCCTTATAAATTTTTTTGAAGACTGTTTACTTTTAGTATTCATATATTAAAAGCTTTCTCTCATAATACTCTGTGATGTTTCAAAGGAATTAAAAACTTCTGGTATCGGCAAAGAAATTAATCATAATTTTTCCAATTAGATTTTGAGGTTATCTGCTTTTATGATTAAGATGTTTTTCATATTTCTGAATTAATTATTTTTTTCCATGTGACCCTTGAACTATCACAGGAAATGAGTGGAGATGGCTCGTCACGCCAAAGGGATGATGCAATACGCAATCACAAAGATGAAGTTCTTCAGCGTCAAACAGCCTCACTACAGCGGCTGCAGAGAGAACAGGGTGATTCTCATAGGCTTGAAATCCGGAAGTTTCGTAGACGGAAGTTACTCCAGTATCATCAAATGGAACAAAATTTATTACGAGATGTAAGTACATTAAAAGATGAAGTTCTTAGATTTTGTATGCATTAAAATTATTTAAAAGTTAATGTATTATGAAAGAATTATTAATATCTTTGTTTTCATTTTGCTTATCTTATTTAGGATTAATGTAGACAATCTGAAATAAGTTGTACTATTTTCTTCTTTTAAAAGCTGAAAAATTTTTTTCTTTAAATTACTTTAAACTCTAATATGACTAGTTAAGAAGATAAATTGTTAAAATTTGGGACCAGTTTAAATATCTAATTTTTATTTATAAAAATTATTTAAAAGTCAAAACTATCTCACTGAAAACAAAAATCTCTCACTCAAGTTTTAAATTATTTATCTATATATATATATGTATGTGTGTGTGTCAGTCAGATAATAATTACCAATACTTAAGAAAGGAAATAATATTAATAAAGGAAAAATTGTAAAATTAGATTATTTACTATTATAATGCATATGATTTTCTACTGTCAGACATCTCCCAATTGCCTCTAAGCATTTTCCTTTTTACATATAAATTTTTTTTCAATGCATTTAAAAAGAAAGATTACATCATTAACTTGTTTTTATGCTGTTTTTTTAACAGTAGGATGTAATTCCATTCCACAAGGCATAAAGCTTAATTCAGTTTGTATACTGCTGGAAAAAAATCTTTGGGAGAGAGCACATATTTTCTTCGTTACAATCAGCAACTACAAATTTTGGAAGTTGATTGTAATCTTGTAGAGAATATTTGACATGGTAAAGCTCATTAATTTTATGTTAAAATAAATTTCTGCCTGCAACAGAATTCCACTTTATTTGGGTTCCTTTCTAACTAGTATACAGAAATTTTGAATAAACTGAAAATAATATGAAAGTATTTTAACTACCTTAAGTATGTTGAATAGTTATAATTTAAATATAGTTATATCTTAAGAGTTAATTTTTTTTCTGTCAGCTTCAAGATTGCTGTGTATATTTTAGTTTATTTATCCTTGCATGTAACATTAATTGCTTTGTAAATTTATATCTATGATGCATTTTAGGAGTTAAATAAGCGCCAGTCACAATTAGAGCAAGCTCATTCAATGCTGTTACACCACCATGACATGACACAGGAGCTGGAATATCGTCAGCAGCGTGCAGTTCACCAGCTTCGAGAAGAACATGTCCGCAAACAACACCAAACAGAGTTGGCAAACCAGCAAGAGTACAACTCTCGAAGGGAAAGGGAGCTGCGCAAAAAGCATGCTCTGGAAGTTAAACAACAGCCCAAAAGTCTTAAGGTATGTGCTATTTTCTAAATTACTTATTCTATTTGTATATGAGGCGGTGAAAGGCAAAGTGGTTTAAGTCAAAAGCATTTTACTGCAAAAACTATAAAATATTCCTCTATAAATCGAAGAAATATAATTCATAATAATTATTATAATATTACAAATAATTATTTGCAATTCCACTATAAATTGAATGTGGAGATTACATTTTTGCCCTCAAATAAAAAAGTTGAAAATGTGATTTACACCACTTTGCCTTTCACCGCCTCATATGTAGGACAGCCTTGTAAACCTCATACTTTTAGCAGAAGACTTCATTGCTTATAATGGAGCAATTTTGCATCATTTTTACAAAATATTTTATCATTTCCTATGTTTATATTGAAAAGTTACATTTTAATAATTTATTCATTTGTACCATTAATGCATAAAATTTTGATAATAGAAATGCAGCTCATTGATTAAGTAAGAGGTGAAAGATATAAATTAGTCAACATTTTATCTCATTTCTCTTGATTTCAAACAGTTTGCACTCAGCTAAATGTTGGAGAAAATGACTCTTAGGATATTATGCTTTGTTAATCTCAAAGGTGTTATGAGATAATTTAAAGTACTCTTTTCACTAAAAAAGTACTCTTTAAGTACTCTTTTCACTTAAGTATTTGAAGATTTTTTTTCTGTTTGATTCTTGGGAGATATTTCATTGTTCTGATGGTTGTAGTTATTGGATGCTCCAAAGTTTTGTAACAGCATAAAATGTAAATAATTTAAAATTAACTCTCAAATATTTTTTATAATTTTAAATGTTACTTTGTAATTATTGTTAAAAATAATTTTGTGGCAACAGTTATATACATAGTTTTAATTTAAAAAAACTATGTATATATAACTGTTTAATAAACTGCTTTAGAATGCAGTTGAGTTAAAAAATAAAATGGTTTGGTGTTGATAAGTTGTGTTATTAGTTTTTCTTTAGTTAAATACTGTTAAATTAGTAAGTTCTTATTACGTTGTCTCAATTAGGAGACAACAGTTTCATCCTTTTACATTGTGTGTAATTTAATTATGCATGTACTGTCTACTTCAAAAAATTTCATTTCAAATAAATGGCAGCTTTGTTCAACTCTTACTGCATATTTTTAAATGAATCTACAATTTTTTTTTTTATTTTAGTAATAGATTTTTCAATGGAGTTTTTTTAAAAAAAGAGTTCTATATAAGTTTTTTTGGAACAGATGTGCCAGACGCACCTCCCTTGGCGACAACTTGGGGAACAGATGTATTTCACACACCTCCCTTGGCGACAATTTGGCGACAAATTTTTTTTGACGCCAAATACTCGTCAAAAAAATTTTGTCGCCAAAACAGGCCTACGCGGACATTTTACACTTAAAATAACAAATATACACAAAATATCAATAACAACTCAAATATAAAAATAAATTCAAAACAAACTTACCAATGGGAATAATAAACTTTCAAAAACATGTCACAAAACCACAACAGCTACTTTAAAACATACACGAATATATCTAAAAACGGCTGTATTAAAATTCAAAACCTAAACAGAAATGCTCAACCGCTACTTTAAAACACGCAAAAATATCTAAAAACAGCTGTATTAAACTTCAAAACCTCAGCAGAAATACTCAACCACTTATTTAAAACATACGCAAATATATCTAAAAACGGCTATATTAAAATTCAAAATCTAAACAGAAATGCTCAACCGCTACTTTAAAACATACGCAAATATATGAAAAAACGAAGACATTAAACTTCCAAAAACATTACACATATCCGCAACATGTATTTAAAACATACGCAGATATATCAAAAAACGAAGACATTAAACTTCCAAAAACATTACAGTAATCCTAAACCGCGACTATGAAACGCCAACAAAAATATCGAACACCAGTATATTAAACTTCCAAAAACACTACACAATACCACAACACCTATTCAGGGTTGCAACAAAAAACAAACATCAAGCCAAATTGCAGGGCACCCAGACCAAACAAAAAAATCGCTAAAATTAAAAAAATCGCCAAATTGAAAAAGGTGCGTGAAACACATCTGTACCCGCAAATATATCTAAAAACGGCTGTATTAAAATTCAAAACCTAAAGAGAAATGCCCAACCGCTACTTTAAAACATATACAAAAGTATCTAAAAACGGCTGTATTAAATATATATATCTAAATACGGCTGCATAAATACAAAAACTAAAACCTTAAACCCCCCCCCGCTAAAAAAGTCAGTATAATACAACTAGTCAGTCCAACTAATAATAACTAATTTAAATAAACAAAAAACACCTTGGTTAAATATATATTTCTTCATTAAACATATATTACAGCACATATATTGCCAAACTTCACGAAATCGCCAAAATTAAAAAAAATCGCCAAATTTCAAAAAATTGCCAACTTGGCAATGAGGTGCGTGAAACACATCTGTACCCAACTTGGTGACAAAATAGGTCTACGCAGACATGTTAAGCTTAAAATAACAGATATACACAAAATATCAATATCTACCCAAAAATAAAAATGAATTCAAAACAAACTTACCAATGGCAATAATAAACTTCCAAAAACATGACACAAATCCACAACAGCTACTTTAAAACTTACACGAATATATCTAAATAACCGCTGTATTAAACTTCAAAACCTTAACAGAAATGTTCAACCTCTACTTTAAAACATACACAAATATATCTAAAAACGGCTGTATTAAACTTCAAAACCTAAACAGAAATGCTCAACCACTACTTTAAAACATACGTAAAAATATCTAAAAATGGCTGTATTAAACTTTAAAACCTAAAGAGAAATGCTCAACCGTTACTTTAAAACATATGCAAAAATATCAAAAAACGGCAGTATTAAAAATATATATCTAAAAATGGCTGCATAAGTACAAAAATTAAAAGCTTAAAATTTATGAGAAATTTGTTAGGTGGGGGGAGCTTCCCCCCCCCCCTAACTAAACATAAAAAAACACCTTGGTTAAATATATATTTCTTCATTAAATATATATTACAGCACAAATTCAATTTAAAAAACTTAAGTGTTCACAATAAAATATAAAAAACTATCTATTTCCATTATATCGCCTCTATTTTAGACACTAAAATCCCCTGATATTTCTAAATTACACTAAATACTGCACATATAATAAATAAATGAACAAAAATAAATTGAAATATACAACTAGTTTATTGTATCCAAGCTGCTTCCTAGCTGAAACTTAAGAGCCAAATTCAAACATAGAACGAAAAATTCAAAAACCGTTGCCGCAACATAATATTACTACTCTAAAGAACATAAAAAAACCATTCATGGCGCCTATAAATGATGCAAAACACAAGACACACCTGAATCTGGCAACAACAAAATCCTAAAAGCAACAAAAACACAAATTGGGAACACCAAAAATCTACATCTAATACTATCCAAAATACGTCATTAATATTCTGCAACAACATGGCTGCCATATTAAATCACGTAAACAAACACATACAACTAGCTGTTCAAACTGGGTTGCCACAAAATAACAAAATCTCGCCTAAATCGCATCGCTGCCACACCAAACAAAAAATCGCCAACTTGGCAACGAGGTGCTTCTAACACATCTGTACCTTTTTTTTGGGGGGGGGGGGGGGTTGTTAAAGTACATTTTCAGGCCTAATTGTTTATCTTATTTTCATTTTATTTAATGTTCATTTTCATATGTATTTGGGACTTTAAACTTTTGACTTAATTTTTTTCCCCTTAAATTCTTATTTCATTTTCCAGCAAAAAGAACTTATGATTCGAAAGCAGTTCCGAGAAACATGTAAAATTCAAACTAGGCAGTATAAAGCATGGAAGAATCAAATTTTAGGTTCTACTCCTAAAGAAGAACAAAAATTAGTTATTAAGAAACTGAAGGAAGAGCAGATGCGTAAATTAGCAATATTAGGTGAACAGTATGAACAGAGCATAGCTGATATGTTGCAGAAGCAGTCGGTAAGTTTTTACTTTTATTTCTGTTTATCTACTGTGAAATTTTTCACATGACAATTTTTCTAGAATCTGGTATTCAGATATATGTAGAGGTACTTTGTTCTAAAACTCAGTTTTATAGAATACATTTTTATGAATTTTTATAGATAGGTATGATGGATGTATGTAAAATTTTCTGTGAAAAAGGAAAACTACATAATTTGATGTTTTTCACTTAATTTTGGTTCAATATTAGTATGTTTTGGTGTTTTTGTTTATAGTTGTGATATCCTTCCCATTCAGAATTTTTTAGGGTGTGCTTTATTTTTTCTGATTAGTAATGTATATTAATCCCTTTATGCCCTGTAATTGTTTATTTAAAGGGATGTAAAGAATTGTAGATCATTTAGTAGATTTCAAAACAAATAAATCTTAGTGGCAATCCAGTTGAATGCCTTTATGATAATGTGTGTGAATACATAGACCAGCACAGGCACATTTTTTTTTTTTTTTAATTAACAATACAGAGTATCTAAATTTTTAGTATCTATAGGTACTCTCCTTAATTTACTGTTAGCATTGACCTGGAATTTAACTTGTTTTTGCATTTGTCATGTGTTTACTTAGCATCTATGTCAAGACATTATAGTTTTAAGTTTCCAAGCATGAAATGTTAAGAAGCAGTCCCCCTGGGGAACGGGAGTGATATTCAGGAGGGGGGGGGGGCAGATGGTTAGCAAACAATATGTGCATAACTTATTTTATTAGTGTTACTTATGTTTTTTAAACTTCAAGGAGGGTTGCATAGGGTCTCAAGGTCATCCAAAGGGGGGGAACCTAGACATAAAAAGGTTGAGAATCACTGCTTTATATGAACCAAAAACTTTCACCTCATGAGAAACCACTAGTAATGGAAACAGTAACTTTTTTCATTTAAACAGTATTCCATTGTATATATTTGTATATCATATTTAAAGCTTTATAATGCATTTTCTTCAATATGATTCAGCATGGGGGGGGGGGGGGGGCTAAGATTTGTTGATAGTGATGTGTTTGATGAGCAATTTTGCTTTAAACAGAATAAATCTGTAAAATTATGAATAGTATTTAATTATTTCATACACATTATATAAGATTCATCTATAATTATATTGTTTTCAGGAACGGCTGTATTTTATTTTTCTGCTTTTATAAAGAAGAAATTACTTTCGTGTTCAAACTTTTGATTGAAGATTTTTATAAATTTTTTTGTAGATTCGACTTGATGAATCTCAAGAACTTGAGTATCGTCAGTTGAAAGATCAGTTACAGCAGGAACTGGAACTATTGACAGCTTTCCAAAGTAAGATTAAGATGCAAGGAGAAGCTCAGAGAAATAGGGAACGTCGGGAATTAGAGGATAGAGTCTCCACTCGACGTGCCTTGCTTGAACAGAAGGTTAGTGAATTGTAATCAAATAGCCATTACTCTTAATTTTACATTTATAGTGTATGCTTTGAATTGTTGATTTCTGGATGCCTTTTGTATTCTATCATATAGTAAATGTGAAATCCTCATCTGCATGAAGAAGTGTACTGATTGGTAACCAATATTTGAATGCATTAAATTTAAGAAAGAACAAAAACTTTTAAGCAATGCAAGGAGAAATCATTCAAAAAATTAATATTAACATCAAGGCTGTTAGACAAGGAAGTCATTTCCGGGAGGGGGGGGGGATCCCAGTCTTTTAGGCATATTTACAGTGGTAGCTTGACTTATGAGTTTTTCGAGATACAAGCATTCTCTCAGCAGATTTTTTGCTTCGAGTTACGAGCATGCTTCAGATATTCCACCACTAGTTTCTGCAGCAAATGCCATGTTACGTACTCATTAAATGAGAACACGAGAAGCATATGATATTTACAACCTTTATTTACAATTATTATACAATTGTATAATATTATTCTGAGACTACTATCCAGTCTTAAACCGAGAGATTGGATTCTGAGAAAACAATCTCTCAGAATGATGCAACAATCGCCCAGCTCGTGTCTCATTCGTTCACTTTAGGGGGGTAACTAGTAATAAAAGCGAAAGTGAGGAAAAGGGGGCGAAAGGGTCAAAAATCAACGAATAAGATTTAATTTTTCAGTTCAGCCTTTCTCCTCCTCTTCCATCAGCCTCTTCAAGTCTGATCTCCAAGGTAAATGTTGTACATTACACTAAATAAAACACAAATTTATTGCAGTACATTCTATTGTATTGCGTTTTTGTACAATGTTCATCGTTTATCACATTTTTCTTATTTAAAAACATGTAACAAAAAATTGCGCTGTTTTGGAGGAGCCTGGAATGAATTAATGGCATTTCCATTCATACCAATGGGGAAAATTGATTCGAGATACGAATTCGAGTTACGAGCTCCGTCATGGAATGAATTAAACTTGGTAAGTCGAGGTACCACTGTATTAAAAAAATTTCCATCCAAGGTTAATAACTTTGTCCTGTAGTATATAACTAAAACATTAAATTTGATAGTTTGAGAAATAGCCTGTTTAAGCTGTAGTACCTTTTTTCTACTTGTGGATCTATGAATGGGATAATGTATTGGGAGGAATTCACAAGATAATTCAAGTTAATAATTATCTTGTGAATTCTTTATGTGATCTTGTGCATGACCAGACCTAGTGTTATAAAACTTGCTTTAGCTAGAATCATTTTAGGAGAGTTGTACATGAAAAAGGTTCCTCTATTTTTATACAAGTGAAAATATATTTAATTAATACTATGAAATGTAACTAGCTACAGATTTATTAGACTTTAACTGTGGTCTTTTATAAGGTTTTATTTATAATGTAACCAGTGATTATACATCATTGGAGTAACAATTTTGCCTGGTATCCAGGCTAAAAATTGATGTTTATATATTTCTTTTGTTGCTGATGATAGAATATTTGGAATGGTGATTTTTTTTTTTCTTTCTAATTCTGTCTGAATTTTTTATATTTCATTGTAGAAATGCCAAATTAGCTGAACTTTTTTTTACTGTAGTACACTTTTTGGGCTGTGCTTTGTCTAATAAAATTGTCGTCTTAGTTTTAATGATTTAATTAATCAGGCCTGTAGTTATTCACAATCCTACCATTATTCTGGTATGTAATTATTTTGGCAATGTATACCAATAAGTAAGTATGATAGACTGTTGCCATGGCAAGAGTAATATTCCTTTTATTATTGAATGATTGGCAAAGCTTGGCTTCTAGCTCACCACAAATAAGTTTTGTGCTCCTTATGGTTAAAAATTGCAAATCTGGATCTGATTCCTCCTCTGCCGAGAATCTTGTATTCTAGAATATTTGCAAGGTCTGTTGCCATGATCAGTTGGTTTGTACGACTACCTTATTTTTCAGTCACTGATGATCAATTTCAACTTTTTTCTGGTTATCAGTTTTTCTGTATGTACTTCCTCTATTCTTTTCAAATCCATAGTAAAATTTAAAAATGGAAATAATACATAGGGGTTAATGTATATTGTCTGATGTTCTAAATGTTTTTTGTATTTTTGTAATACATTTTTATAGCCTTGTAAAAATGTTCATGGTTATATATATATATTGCAAAGAAAATTTAATGCTAGCATTATTATTGTAGATGGAACTTGAAAAACAACAATTTCAAGAGGAGCGAGCTGAACGTCAACGACTATTGATAGATCGTCAGGCACGTGAGATTGAAGCGTTTGATGAAGAGAGTGCTCGTCTGGGATTTGATGCCATGGCCATTGCGGAAGCTTCTCAGGAACCTTTGCCTGCCGACGATATCAGCATCAGTGGAAGCATGCTGAGCCTGGCACATAGTAACAGTGCTAGCTCTTTTACTCATACTGCACTTTAGTAAATAACTAACATGCTTTTGTGGAAATGCTCTCACAGATAAAAATGAATATGGCCATGTAAGTGTGCAGGTTCATTACAAACAAGCCGTTCAACACATGGTGGGAAATAAGTAGGGATCTGCTCCTGTTTTGAACATCTGCAGACACATTCAATAGGAAAAAGAGTTAAGAACTGAAGTGTGGCTGCTTAGTTTAAAATTATGAATTTTTTTTTTAATGATAATATTGAAATGTTTGAATGTACTTGTGAATTGTATGCTGCTGCATCTTGAATGTTGAAGTTTTTATTTGCCTCGCAAAAAGTATTTGCATAAGGTAGTTTAATATAAGAATCTCACTTAGAGACAGTGGATTTTTAAAAATATTTCTTCAATCATAATAACTTCGAAGTATATTAGTTTAAACCTGTTTCTGAAAAGTTTTTATATATTTTTAAATATATATTGAAAGAGAAAAAAAAATGAAACCATCTAGTCTAAAGGCTTTTGCTAGAGACCACAGTAATCTGTCAAAATGTCCTTATGTTATGAAAGCTAGTTTGTATTTCTGCCATGTGTTGTGAACTCCCAGTCTCCAGTTATCTGATGGCATGGGCTCTTTATACAAGAAAACAGTGAGGAGCCTTATATATGTAGACAGTTTATATGCACAAATTGTGTACAGCTGTTGTAGATTTTTTTTAAAAGAAAGTCTCATCACTATCAGGGACATATTACAAGCAGCCATGCTGCACATTTTGAGCATAAACTTTTTCAGCTCAGTTAAATTGTGAAGAGAATTAATTCTCTTCTTAATACATTTTTAATATAAGTTATTAAAAACACAATACTCTTTAAAAGAAAATCCCAAAGAGAAGTCCAGCTTCCTTATTTTTATTTTGCAACCAAGAGAGAAGTGCTTGGGTCTTAGTACTCTCTCTTGTTAGAGATCACATTTTATAGCATTTCCCATGCTTCACTTTTGTGTGCAGTCTGGATGATGCGAAAAAGAATCATCTCAGAGCTCTTGTAAATTTATTTGATGTGCTCACCTTACAAAAGTAATTAACTTCCATCTGTACATAGCACTGTATAAAATCGTCACTGTGAATTGTTTAATAAAATTGTAGATTATATCTTCCTCTTTTCATTAATAAAATTGTATAAAATTGATTTTGTTTTTCATAGCGACACAATGTGTATTATTTTGTGTACATAAACAGTCACTGTGTAAAGATCAAATCCACAGTTTAACTTCTGTCTTGCAAGAGATATGAATTGATTTACATTAAGAATGTATATTTAAATTGTTGACATGGTCTGTTTAATATATTAGTCATTTCTGTTGAGCATCTTAAAAAAAGGCTCTAACCAGAAGCAATACCTTATAATTTCGAAATAAAGATGAATAATAGTAGCTGAATTTTATTGTGTATACTAAAAAATGGCCATTTTTTTATAATTTGTTAATATAAATTTTAAAAAAAATACTAAATTATATATGAAACTTCCTTATCAAACCTTATATATATACCTAACAATCATTAAAGCATCAGATTGGCAATATCTTTTCTTGATAAGTTGTTGCAGCTGAAATTATATATATGCATAATTTTAGCTTTACCAAGTGTGCCAATAAACTTTCATTCACAGGCAAGAAAAATGTCAATTGGCTTAGAGTTTTTTTTAACCTATTTTACTTGTCTGTGTTTCAGATGCCTTTTCTATTTTTACACTACGCATTCAGTCTGTCGTGAGTTATGTTATTTCTTGAAAGTAAAATATTAAACTGAAACTTTAGTCATACAACTTTGGGTTTGATGCAATTAGTTGAAATTCCTTCTTCAAAACTATTTCTTGCTCTTCCATGCATTATTTTGTAGATGTCAGATTATCAGTGATAGGCTGTTCATGACTTATTTTAGGAAGAAAAATAAATCAAATCTCTAAAAGGAAAAGATTAGAGAAATAAATATTATTAAAAAATGTACTTGAATCTTGTATTTTTGGAGCTTTTGGTTCTGTTGGTTTGTCAGGTTCGGAGTGTCATGATCATCTCTTGTTATTGAAGGGCTTAGCTTTGGGGTTTCTGAAAAAAAATGAATTGATAGGTAAGTTTTGGTATTGTTTGTATCATTATTGAATCCATCAGATTATCCCTTAAAAGTTATAAGGGTGTCCATAAATTATTGTCGGGGGTTTTGATTAAAGAACATGATGAAAAACATTACATATTTGTTACATAAAATCAAAAAAAAAAATAAAACACAAAGAAAGTCAAGTAATTTCCACATGGCATCCTTTCACGGCAAGTAACCCATCAAGACGGAACTTAGTTTCCTGTCAAATGTTCTTCACCAATTTTTTGCAGCAACCCTAACAGCGTCGCATTATGGAAGGCTGAGATGTGATAATTCAAAATTGCGTATGTCCAAGAGAAAGCAATGTGCGTATTGTGGTTCTTCAAAACAAAATTCATCACTGCTACAGAATATCGCTTCAGGAGTATCTGGGTTATTGGAGCTATCAGGACAATTTTCTTTATCGAAAAAGCAGTAAACTGTGAGTTACATGGACATGCTACAGTTGTATGTGTTTCCCCAGTTGCAGTGTCATTAGCCACATGTATATTCCTGCAAGATGGTGCATCACCACATTGGAGAATAATTATTTGTATATGAGAGTTCTTGGACATAACCTTTCCCATTAGATGGTGTGGGCAAGGCAGACCAATTCCATGGCCTCCGAGATCACCAGATATCACACCACTGGACATTTTCTTGTGAGGATATGTCAAGGATATTGTCTACAAAACCCCTGTGCCCTCGCTGCATGAACTCAGAGTGCGTAATTGCTGCTGCAGTCCAAAGAGTAACACCACAAATGCTGGAGAACACTTGGCAGGAAATTGAGTTCAGTCTCAGTGTGTTACATGTCATGACAGGCTGTCATGGGGAACCAATCTAACTTTGTGCTCATAATTTATTTATTTGTTAATTCATAACTTTGTGTTATTATAAAAACTTTTTGAGTTGTACTTTATGAATATGTAATAATATTTTTCGTTGTGTTCTTTAATCAAAAGTTATGAGGTAAGGAAATCTCGACAATAATTTATGAACACCCTATATAAGCAGCTTGATTTTAATGAACTTTTCAACCCAGTCCCACAAAGCTTGAAACTAATGTGACATAAATAAATCATCTTGGTTCAGTTGCATGCACATGTAGACTAGTTCTATTTGACTACACAGTAATATTGAGCAATTTCAAATCCCGGGCATTCAACTGTTGGTAGAAGTGAATTATTATATAACACACTGTACACTATAAAGGATGTTACAGGGGAATAATTGCTGGTATATGACTAGAATGGAAAATATAGCATCTTACCAAGATTGTAAATGGCCCACAAGACCTGCCATTACTTACCCTGTGTGCATGTTCTTGCACAACTCCAGATGGAGAAAGTCATATATCCAGTTTTTGAACTAATTTTTTTTTTTTTTTTTAAGTACCAATAACTGTTTTATCAAATCTTAGATTAATTATTTCAACATTTTGTTGCAACATTAGTTAAACTTTTAAAATGTATGCAGTCTATAGAATAGACATCATAGACATTTTATTTTTTGCTTAAACGTCTAGACTCATGTATGTATACATTTTTTCATTCTCATCCATAAAAGTTTTCTTAAATTTGAAAGAGAAAAATTCTGATGAGCACCTTAAAAATTCACTAAGAATTGCTACCATCACCATTGAACAAGACATTGATACATTAGTTTCACAAAAACAAAGGTCAAATATCCCATTAATTTTATGCTGGCTTGTTTTTTTAATGTTTTAATAAAAATAAGTAAAAAATAACAAGATCTGTTACTTAAATACATTATCTGTATTATACATTTTGTATGCCTAAGGCCTCCACCCATTGTGGCCCATAGAAACCAAAAGGCTGGACACCAATGCTTTAATCAATAATGTCTAGTAATTATGATTCAGATAAAAAATAATAACTAGGGAAAAATAAGAATTAAACTTGTGTGCACAGCAACATACAGCGGCCTATCTAATTTTATCTAGAGTAGAATTTTGTTTAACCTGATCACCAAAGAAGGTATAATGGCAACCATAACAATGTTAAAGGATTACAGATTTTTCTATAATCATTCCAATAAACCATATTTTAAATCGATTAAAATTTTTCATTCGTAATTGACATATATTTTATCGATTATAACCAGCGCAAAATAGAATTATTGATTTTATTGAAACTAGTAGAATTTTTATAGTGTCCATCATTAAATAAGCACAGTATGTTTATAAATTTTAATAATTAATAAAAATCGCTTGAAAACAAATTTTCTTTTAAAATTTTTTAATTTTAAATGTGTAGTTTAGTTTCACTCGCTCAATTAACGTTATAATTAGTTTGATTAACAAAAAAATAATTCACATACAGGATGGATAATGAAAATCGAAAAATTTGCCACTAAAGTTCAACAACTCACGTATTCTTAAAATATCACCATAAAATTTTATTTTACCAAAAGAAAAATATTTATGATGATACAGATCATCGATTCCTGATAATTTTCACTCGGATCAAATGGAAAACTACAGAAGTAATTTCTCGCCTTAAGATATATTTAACTCTTTGAGGCGGATGGCATTTCTAATGTAAAATTTTAAACTGATTGTCTTGAACGAAATATTTAACAAACTATCTTATGGGTAAATAAAGTAATTATAACAAATGCGAATTTTGCTACCATTTCTGATATGAACGTTGCAATCAATCAATATTTATATATATATATATATATATATATATATATATATATATATATATATGTGTGTGTGTAGCTTCATGATACATACACACACACACAGTAAAACCTCGTTTATCCGGGCTAACTGTGACCATAGGCAATCCGGACAATCGAAAATCCGTGTAATAAGCAAACAAAATCCTTAACTAAGCAGACTTACCGTTTATTTCGATAAAAAAACTTTTGTAACAAAATTACATACACTGGTTATGAAAAATTAAGGAAAAGTCACAAAAATAGCGATTACTCAAAAAGTTACGCATAGAATTTAATGAAACGGATGCACACTATACAACATATAGGTAGGTATAAAATAGCATAAAAAGAAATCGCCATATAATTACGGTGTTATAGAAACTAGCAGGGCCGTTCCTAGGGTAGCTGCCGCCCGTGTGCGAGAATAATTTTGCCGCCCCCCCCCCCCTCATACATTATGGATTAATTGAAATTTATCTGAAATATTTTTACCTTAAATGAAACAACGAATTACAGAAAATATTATAAATTCAGTTTATTTTTTAATTTTACAACGTAACATAATTATTAATGTATTGATATAGTAACCAAATGAATACGTTATATTAAATACATACAACACATATCTATTAATACATATACTTAATAACAGACAGTCAAAAAGCTTAAAAAATCTTTGCTTTTCGTGCCTTTTTTAATGCAAATTCTGTTATAATATCTGATACATCTATATCTTCCGAAATGTCCTTTTCTATACTAATATAGATAAGTCTGAAAGCCTTTCTTGTCCCATTGTTGATCTCAAATAATTTTTTATTATTTTAAGTTTTGAAAAGCTTCTTTCCCCGCTAGCCACAGTCACGGGTAATGTTAAAAAAATTCGTATAGCAATCACTAAATTTGGAAACAGATAGATGAGGTTACTTGTAAATAAGTATTGAATCACATTTAACGCGTTCATTTCAGGGGAAATAAAGGATGCAACGTTGTCAATTTCATCGCATAAATCTTCAGCTATATCTTTTTCATTTTTAAATTGATCATGTAACATAATTTCCACAGATTTACATTTTGTAGACCTATTTGATTTATCTGTTTTAAGGAAATTATTTAGGTCGTTGAGAAAATTGAAAACTGTGTGATGTTGTTTTATTTGTTCGAACCTTTCTTCTATTTTTGATAATGCAGTGTCCAATATTACGAAGTAAAAATTAATTTTGAATTGGTCTTCTGGATTTTTTGGAGCCTCATCTTTACATTCGTAGTCAAATAAACGTTTTTTTTGTTCGGGGTCCAACAATATTAACCAGAGGAAATGAAGGGTCGCAATCGATATCTTCTGCAATATTTTTTGCCTCTTCTAAAATATCACTAAAACCTTTATCTGACCTAATATTATATAAATATGTTTTGGTTTGCTCTAGCATTAAAATAATATTTGGTAGTATAGCATCCGGTTCCTGCATAGCTTTACTTACGATATTAATTTTTGTTAACACATTATACCATGTAATAATGGAACAAATAAATTTAAACGACTTAATTTTCAAAAGTAATGAATTTGCCATGTTTCTAGTTTCAGAGTCTCTAGTATTATCAGAATAGAGGGTATATAAAGCATCATATATTTTTGTTAGATTGTATCTAAGAACTTTTAGCGCATCTATTCTACTTTCCCATCTAGTATCTGAAAGGGGTTTAAGCGTTAAAGTTGGGATTTCATTTTTAAGACCTTCCAACGTTTAGTGGATGCGGAGAAGAAAACGTATAGCTCCTGTGCAATTACAAAAAAGCTTGTAATTTCTAAAGACGCTTTTGCAGCGTCATTAACAACTAAATTTAAACTATGGGCCGCACAAGGCACATAAAAAGCTCTAGGGTTTAAGTCAAGAACTTTTTTTGTAAACCATTATTGCGACCCTTCACCCTTCATATTCGCACCATTATCATAACCCTGCCCCCTTAAATCCCCCAAACAAATGTTGTGAGTCTCAAAAAATCTAATAAAATATCAGTTAAACCCTGTCCTGTCGAATCTGGTATTGAAATAAATCCCCAAAAATGCTCCCTAATTTCTATTTGCTTTGATTTATTATTTAATAGAACAAATCTTACTACAACAGTAAGTGACTTAGATCAGGGGTGGAATCTAAAATAATAGAATAATATTTACTAACTTTTAAGAGCGAAATTATTTCATGTCTTATTTTTTGACCCAAAAGGGAAATAAGTTCATTTTGAATATGAACACCTAAATAATGAGGCATACTTGATGGATTTCTGCTAATTCTAGTGAGGTGGTCTGATATGGTATCATTAAACTTTACAATTGCTTCAATTAATTTTAAAAAGTTTCCATTTCGTTGCTCGTATAACTTATTATTTTTGCCTCTAAAAGTCAAATTTTGACCGGCTAAGAATTTAACGGTATAAATTATAATTTTTAACACGGAAACCCATCTATCTTTTTCCATATTTATTAATTTCTCATTTAGAGAATCAGTAAGTGTTTCAGAAGAAATTGATTTATTTAAATCAATCCAAGATTTTGTATTACAAATGTGACTTTTTGATTTTTCATGACGTTCAATAATCTGAGTTAAATGTCTCCAATCGCTATATCCCTCAACAAAGGCACTAGAAAAAGTTTTAAATAATTTGCAAGGAAAACAAAATACACAATCTTTTAACTTAGAATACACTAGCCAAACTCTTGAAATTATTTCCCCATTACTTAATTTTTTTTTATAATAAATAGATGAGAAACCTCTGTTATCTTTATTTACAGGAAAGTTTAGATCCGCTTCTGTAAGTTGGGTAGGGCCTAACTCTACTAAAGTTAATTTAATTTTGTCAGATAGTACGGAAGGCCAACAGCTAGGATCCTTATAAACATCATCTTTATAAGAAAGATGAAGAAAATCTTCATGATCTTTGGTCACGGTTTCACTGGTTTCAAGACTTGGTTCTGCGATTAAAACATCTTCCTTGGGGTTTGTGATTTCGGTCTCCGTCACATTTGTATTTATGGAACTTGATGGCGCCTCATGCGATCTTGCTGGACGCTTTTAAAACTTTAAATGCTATTTTCTCAAAGAAACTTTTCATGTCGTTTCGGTAAGTTCAAAATGGTCCATGCGTCATAATTTTTCTTGAATTTTCATAAAATTTCATAAAATGATTATTTATATATGTTAGAATAAAACTTAGTGATAAATGCATTATACTATTTTAAAACACCTTAGAATTTTTACAATAAAAAAAATTGATAAAATTTTGCATAAAATGACCTATTTTTATCGATTTCTTTTCTAGTTTTTATAAATATGGCTGTAAATCTAATATTACTACTAACTTTTATTATAACTATATAAAGCTAGCTTAAGAAAGAAAATTAGATATCTGAGACAAAAATTGATGCACATGGAGCATTTTTAAGTAGAGTAATTAGCAAACTGATTTTAATTAATATCTTAATTAATTACATTCTGATCTTTTTTTAATTTAGCATTTTCATCTCCAAACAACATTGTATAAGTATACAAAATTTCATAGCAATTGGTTGATAAATAAAAGAAAAAGTGTTTCATGGTCCATTGTCGGGACAGTGGACTTTCAAAATTGTGAAATTTGTCCAAAAATTCGATTTTTTTTATTTTATTGAATTGTGAAACTACGGAAGAGTAGAAATGTGTTGCAAAAAGAATTTTTAATTTCTGTGATTACTTTCCTAGTTATAGGCATTTGTATTTAATTTAAATATTATGTGGTTACTAACAGCAATAACTTTAAATGTGTTTTCCTCAAAATAAAAATTTTCATGTCATACGAACATTCAAACTGCTCCACGTGTATTTATAATTATCGTATTGCTTTGAAATTTAAGTTCTATATACTTAACTGTATTTGAAATAAATCTTATTGAAAATAATTATGCTCCGTAGCTCAGAATTTCTAAATTTTGTACTTGAAAAGATGATTTAGAGGTATTTTGCGTAATAAAAAGGGTGTTTTTACTGTTATTTTTTTCTCTTTATATTTTTAATGAATGCTTAAAATAAGCAATAAGTTTTATTGTTAGTTCTATAATGTATCCTGTAAATAAAAATGACCATATTATATGCAAAAGAAATGCGCTTGGAACTTTTTAATGAGGCCAATTTTTGATATAATTAATAATTCATGATTCATAAATTATTAATATTTCATCTTTAAATTTTAACCACTTTTACATATCTATGGTACTAATCACATATTCAAATTTCAAGCAAATCCATTCAAAACAAAAAAAGTTAGGTTTGAAGGTCTACTGTCCCCTTAAGTAAATTTCTCCATGGCCGAATTTAAATTATCATTAAAATATAGGCATTCTTGCTTCGCCAAATAAAAACGAAGTCTTAATTTAATCAAACATATTTGATTATATATATAGACACACAGAGTTGCAAAACGAAATCACAATAAAAATAACATATCGGGAGCGCAAATGATCTGACACGACCTCAGCCTAAGACAAAATCTCCCAGAATAATCTTCTTTTAACATTTTTCGCGCGCAAACCTCATCACATCCGGCATGTGCCGAATAAACAAAAATTACACTAGATCAGCAATGTCCTGTAGACACACTGGCTTCGCAAAAGCGATAAATCTAAGGGCCTTATTATACAGAGCTACAGTTGTGGCTATAGGTCGCGACTGTCACCAGGGCGCGTCACTTCCCCTTCTGAGTCCAAACTTTACTGTTTATTTCCAGTTATACTTGTAAAATGCATTTTTTAACTCTAAGTAGTTACCTAACATAATGGTGATATTTTTATATTAATTATTTTTCTAATAAATTAGTTTAAAATTTTTTTTTATCCGGGCGGCTGACTTGCCGCCCCCCTTGATGTACCGCCCGTGTGCCCCGCACCCCTTGCACCCCCGGGTTGGAACGCCCCTGGAAACTAGCATGTGTATATAATGAACAAATCAGATGTGTCAGTTTCGTATAGGAAAAATACCTTTAATATGGCGTATGATCCCCCCAAGAAGCAATACAGCACATACAGCGATGTGCGATGCTGTCAATTATGCGGTCTATGAGTTCGGTAGGAAGTGAGAGCCATTGCTCTTGCAAAGCAGTTGAAAGCGTGGCTAGGGTCCTAGGAGGAGGATTGAGAGCAGCTATACGTCGTCCTAAAGCGTCCCAAACATGCTCGATAGGATTCAGGTCCGGTGATCGAGCTGGCCACTCCATGCGCTGAATTGTTTCCTGCTCAAGATAAGCATCCACGATGCGAGCCCTGTGCGGTCTCACGTTATCGTCCTGTAGCACAAAAGCGTTACCTATTGCCCCGGCATAAGGGTGCACATAAGCATCAAGGATGTCATCTCTATAGGTGTGAGCATTCACATTTCCACGGGAAAAGACATGGAGGTCTGTGCGTCCACCCAAAGAGATACCACCCCAAACACAGACACTGCCTGATCCGTATGCATCTCTTTCACGGATGTGTGATGGATGAAAACGATTTCCAGGTTCTCTCCAATTCAAAATACGTCTACTATCGCTTTGGAGGCTAAACCTGGATTCATCCGTAAAGAGAACAGCCCTCCATCGATCACGCGTCCAGTGGACATGTTGGCGTGCCCACTGCAATCTTTCCCGCCTATGGCGTGACGTGAGCGGGACGCAAATTGCTGGTCGCCTCGCAAAAAGACCACCTTCGTGAAGCCTTCTACGAACGTTTGACGTTGATACCTAACTTCCAGAGCTTGCAGCGAGGGAGGATCTGTAGACGGAGTTGCGGTTCTATTCCTTCGTGCGCATAATGACAAATATCGGTCATCGGCTCTCGTCGTAGCATATGGCCGTCCTTGGCTGAACCTCCTGGATGCCGAATCCGTAGTTAGAAATTGTTGCCAAAGTCTTTAAACCACAGACGTACTCACATTTAGCCATCTGGCCACTTCTGTCTGCCTTTGTCCTGCTTCTAGTCTCCCAATAGCTCGCCATCGCAGTTCTTCGGTCAAATGATGCCTGGAGGTTATTGTTACAATTTGGCTATGCCAGATGTCTAATCTCAGCCTCGCAGATACAATTGCCACCTTGCTCTGAGACATGCACTTTTATGCTCCTCGCAAATGACGTATTCCGACTGCAGCGCTACTACTTTGCATAATGTAGTATTTTTCAGCACCTTTTACTTAATAACATATTCAAATTTTAAACAGATTGGCCTAGTTTTGAACGTGTCCCTCTTTTTGTGATTTTTCCTTAATTTTTGATAACTAGTGTAGTATTGTTTACAAGACATATATACACTGAATTAGGGATACCTACCTAGTAACGAGTTGGGCCTCCTCTGGCCTTGATAACGGCTGCCACACGACGAGGCATAGATTCAACAAGTTTCTGGAAACGTTCCACGGGAATGGCTTGCCAAATATTGGCTAAAGCTGTCCATAATTCAGTAAGGTTCTTTGGTGCTGTGTGATGGCATTTCACGCCTTGTTCCAAAACATCCCAAAGATGCTCAATAGGATTTAAGTCTGGGCTTCTAGGTGGCCAATTCATGACAGAGAAGTCAGAGGAATGCTCATCCAACCAGCCAGTAGCCAACCGGGACTTGTGAGAGGTACAGTTGTCTTGCTGGAAAACTCCATTACCGTGCGGATAACAGAACAGCATAAACGGATGGAGGTGATCACCCAGCAACTCTACGTACCGAATTGCATTGAGGGAGGTCGGTACACGCACCAAAGATCCCAAACTGTGCCACGAAAAAACACCCCAGACCATGATTGAGTCACCATGTCCTTGTACAGTTCCAGCCAGGCATGCAGGATCTATGGCTTCATGAGCCTGACGCCATATTCTCAGCCTCCCGTCGGCGTTAAGTAGTCGGAATCGAGACTCATCACTCCATGCTACTCGTTTCCAGCCCTCTACACTCCAGTCTCTGTGCTCTCTTGCCCGGGCAAGACGTGCAGCCCGATGGCGAGTATAGAGCAATGGTACTCTCGTAGGTCGACGGCTCCCGATACCCGTACAGTGAAGCGAGCGTTGCACAGTCCGTTTACTGACTATACGACTGGCACCGTCATTAAACTGGGTGGTAATTTGAGCTAATGTTTGGCTTCGCTGGTTACGTACAATACGCCTGAACCGTCTCTCACCACTCACTGTCAAGGTTAATTGTCCTTTGCAGTTCCATGTATTCTTGGTATACTCTTGACACTGTCGACCTTGAAAATCCTAGCTGTCTGACGATTTTGGAAATTGAATGGCCCATGCGTCGCGCACCTACGATTTGTCCGCGATCGAAGGCGTCTAAATCAGGCAGTTTACCCATGCTGGCAATTCCAACAACTAATTCGGAACAACCACAGTACGCGCTATATATGCAGTTACCACAGCGCCCTCACTTGCGCATACATGATGCGCAGCGCTACACAATTTGCATAGGCTTTGCTATCCCTAATTCAGTGGCACTTCATTGTATATATCTTATTAATAAAAGCGAATGTTTGCGTGTGTGTGTGTGTGCGGGCTACAGACGAATCTATAAAACTTACAACTGTGAAATTTGGCACACGGGTAGTGAAGAGTATGAACACGTGCACCTCGAAGCCCGAATTTTAAATTTTATTACCGTTAATTTTTAATTAATAAAAAAAAACAATTTTTGAAGGGTGAGTCCAGAAAATGGAAGAGCCTTCCAGCCGCCATATTTGAAAATGTCAAAATCGATACTTTTTTTTCATGAAAGTACATAAATGTTACATATTTGGAAAGAGCTTTAAAAACTGATAATTTTTTCTGACTACACTTAATCTGTTACTTCAATAGTTTTAGAGTTATTTGGATTCTAATCTTATTTGGATTTCACGGGAGGGTTAAGGCCGTGGCGCCATCTTTCGGTTCTGATTGCAATTGAGTGCTTTATTAAGAAATATTATTTTTTAAATACTAAACTGCTATTGAAATAATCACAGAATTGTTTAATAAAAATTAAAATGTTAAATGCATATAGGAATTATATGGAATAAATATAATTCTACAAGGGATTGTTTTTCCTGGGTTATACAATAAAAGACAAGCAAGACTAGGTCATGCAATAAAAGATCCAAAGCGTGATTATGCAATTAAAAACACCGAAAAAACATTTCTATTATAAAAGAAATAAATTTTATTAAAATCTTATTACTTCTCTTAATAATATTAAGATGGTTTAAAAACATTATACACGCTTCAAATTAATTGATTCAATTTTTTATGCAATATTTGATTCTATTTGCGCTCAGGTCCGCTAGATGGCACCACGAGACTGATACAGTATGCGCTGTATTGAGTGTGACACATATTTATTGTTGCACCACAAAATTTCAATACCTGTATTTGTTGTTTTTTAGTGTTTCCATTCTCTGACAATGATTGCTGTAGGGAGCGGGTCCCTAAACCGACCGGCTAGACGGGCGAAGCCCGGCTAGTATATATATATATATATATATATATATATATATATATATATATACACATACTGCTGGCCATTAAAATTGCAATACAGGAAGGAAAGCAAATAACAAAACTTTACTTATTGTATGTATACAGCATAGTAGGAAGAGGACATGATTAAATTTGTAGGCAATTTGAGGGTATACAGGGTCCGAAATTAGTAAACACAGCTGCTAAAACGCCTCTAACCCGGTTAGGCATGGAGTCGAACTGGACTTGGATGACAGATACGGGCCAGTCATTCCATGCTGCTGCAAGTCTATACCACACCTCACATATCGTAGTAGCTGGAGAGCGGTGGCGACCCAGTCTCTTAGCAACCCATGACCAGATTTTTTCAATGGGTGAGAGATCTGGAAAACGTGCTGGCCAGGGAAATAGTTGAACACCCTCTGTGTCGAGGTAGGTCAGGACACAACGGGAAATATGCGATCTTGCGTTGAAAGATGACGTCTTGTTGAAAGGTGACGTCTCCGAGGTCTCGACGATAGGGCACATCCACTGGTCTTAAAATCTGAGAAATGCACAGGATGTCACAGGTTGCCTCGGAAAAGGATTGAAAATTTGTTAGCAGTGGAATTATAATAAGGCTTAATCAACGATCTGAGTACTTAGAGATGATGATTTCAAGAACTTGGTTATTGACGCTACCAAAGCCAAGGACACATTGGGACGCGATGTGGTGTGCTTATGAACATTCATTCCGTGTCTGAATTGCTGCTTTACGAACACCAAAAATGAACGTTTGATTGAAGATGAAAGTATATCAGGGTTCCTGGGACGTCTTGGAGGCGCTAAAAACTATCAGCCAGCCGGAAAGTGTTACTGATGACGGATTGCGTACAAGATATTGTTTAACTTGCCTATATAGTTGTATAACATAGTTAAACAATTATATCAGTTGAGTGACAAAGACTCAACATCGGAAAACATGTGAAAAGCATAATATCGGAATATGACCGATTGTCGCTTCGACGATATGACTTCGAGGAGTTTTCTCGAATGGCATTTTCATCGGTAATAGGAAAAATAAAGAATAAATGCTACAGAGGCGAACAGGAAGGACACATAATTTATTTTTTGCTATTTTTCCTTACGGCGGCAGGCATTTGTCTTTTCGACATTTCACACTACGAATTTGTTTGCTATTTCATTGTGCGACCATTCCCAATGAAGGACAGCATACGAACGTCCATGCTTCTGTTGGTATTTGAACCTAAGTTCACTCCATGGAAGTTCGCGGTTCTAACCACTACACGATGTGAGCGTCTGAGGGACACTTTAAAAGGAATTGTCCTCAACAAGAAGCGATTCCATGGAAATGGTGAAATCCTGGCCAGATGGCGCAGAATGCTCATTATGTCCCACTGGAGAGAGTGTTAAGTTAAATAATCTTATTTACTGCAACAAAAGATTTCGTAGAATCTGGAAAAGAGAACCGAGTAATGAAAATTCAGATAGCATGATATGGATTAAATCAATCTGGACATGAGTGCTTGTGTGTATTGAATAAAATGCTCTTAGAACTGACATTTTCAAAATTACCAAATTGTTTGTTATTAAGACTGGAAAGTAATTGTTCTAGTTTAAAACCCTTTCAGTGTCAATATGTCACCTTTTTTAAAAAATTTCTAAAGCAAAATATCGCTATTAAATAATACAATTAAATGCCATGGTGTTCTTTCACTCTTTCAGTCGCTAATAGATGGCAGCACTACATTTCAGAAGCATTTTCTTCATACGAAAAAAATTTTAGCGGACATATTGTTTCAGTCTGAAGGAAATTATCTCTAATTTATTTCACTAAACAATGGTTTTTACAGTCCACATCCTTTTTTGGGGTATGATCCATGTTAATGTACATCTATATTCGCTAAATATCTGTTTTATTTATTAAAAATGCCTTCAAAACAGCTACTTTTTAAGGTGTCAGAATGAGACTGACACCGCCCGTCTACGTGTTTGCATTTTGACAAACATGTCAACACTTCTCCTAAGAGCCTCACCGACTGCGTTCTTGTTTACTGGAAGTAATAAATTTCGTTTGTTGATAGCAGGGGTGGTTTCAATCGTAAATAAAGGATCAAAAGGTTAGAAAGAGAGTTTTTCGAAACTCTTTCGCATTTGGATTCTATTATCGTTTACACGCATGCATCAAAAAGGTCCCACTACTTGCATTGAAAAATTTCATAGAAAATGATATATTGATATTTTATTATTATTATTTTTAATATTATTCAAGAAAAAGTGTTCGTATTGGTCTATAATATTGTCAAAATATATATTACATGTTTTTATTATTAGAATATTAAAGAAATTATATTCATAAAAGTGTATATATAAATATTCATATTTAGAAAAAATGCAAGTTTTAATAATAATAATATAAATAAATAAATTAAAAATGAAGATTCCGTGCAAGGTAAGAGAAATTTATTATATATGTATAAAAAAAAATTTTATCATGCGTATTTTATAATATAAAATGTATTTTTTTTTAAATACAATATTTGTAGAGTAGCGTCAAAACATCGTTGCTAGATGTGCGGTGTCAGTCCCAGTATGACACCTCCCCCCCCACTCCCCTGCAACCATATATATTTTTTTAGCTGCAAATTATATGTTTGTAGGCTTGAATAATTACATTTAGCGAGTTTTTTCTAAAATAAAATTCATTTTTGGTATAGCGCCCCCCAAAGGGATAAGCAGAGGATTTTTTTATCTTTGCTTTAGACAATGCTTTAATAACTAGTACAGTTGAAACTAGTAAAATTCAGATAGCGTGATATGGATTAAATCAATCTGGACATGAGTGCTTTTATGAATTGAATAAAACGCTTTTAGAAACTGAATTTTGAAAATTTACTAACTTATTGTTTGTTATTGAGACTGGAAAGTAATTGTTCTAGTATAAGCAGGAGTTTTTTGGAACGAAGTTCTTTTACGCAGCTTACAGTAAACTCGCAGGAATCGTCACATAACGAAAAATTGTTATGCTCCATAATAAGAGCTTTTTCGCAAGTAATCTGTGGCTGAATGGATATCGCATCGGACTTCGGAGTATCGGACTATCGCACTACAGAGCGAGAGGTCCCTGGTTCAAATCCCCGCACAACCTCTGGCTGTTTCTATTCCCACTCATTCTTGGAATAGCGCAGTATATATATATATAACATTAAAAACCCCATAACATTTTAAAATCTAACATTATTCTAAATTCCCTTGGGCGTACGAGCTAAATTTCGCTTTTGATTCTAAGTTCTAATAACCTCGAGAGAAAATATTAAATGGCTTCCTTTTTCAAACCTGCGCGGCGTCCCCCAACATTTCATATAGGCTATGCGCAGATTACATAAAATCACATGTGACTTATCGACAACAGCAAATCCCTAATCCTATCATGATCACATGACAAAGTTTATACACTGCTGGCCACCCAAATTGCAACACCAAGAAAGACAAGAGATATCACAACAAAATTTATTTTGTAGATAACATGTTGACCAAGTATCAAATGATTAAATTTATAGACTTCTGTGAAGTGTGGTTCCTGCCAAAATCAGTAGCCAGAGTAGCCGCCATTGTTGGAGATCACCGCTGCCACACGCCTCGGCATTGATTCAAAGAGACTTTAGATGAGTTCTTGGGGTACAGCAGACCAAGCAGCTTCCACACGTTGCCAAAGTTGATCTGCTGTGGCAGCTGGGGATGGAATCTGGGTCAATCGTAGAGCAACCATGGACAACATGTTTTCTATCGGCGAAAGATCCGGAGAGCGAGGCGGCCAGGGAAGCAATTCAATCTGGCGATTGACGAAGAACCGTTGGACCATGCGTGCCACGTGTGGTCGCGCATTATTCTGTTGAAATATGGCTGTGGGTAAGCCCTGAAGGTAAGGAATGACAACTGGCTCCAACCCCTCGGAGATGTAGCGATGGCTGTTTAAAGTACCGGCAATGCGTACTAGAGGTGTGCAGAGTGATATCCAATACCGCCCCATACCATAATACCCGGTGCAGGACCAGTGTGGCGGTGCATAACGCAGCTGTTCAGCATCCTCTCTTCACGGTGTCTCCAGACTCGAATGCGACCATCGTGGTGTTGCAGACGGAAGCGTGACTCGTCAGTAAAGACAATTTCATTCCATTCTGCCGTCCACATCCTTCTGTCATCGCACCATTGGCGGCGGAGACGTCTGTGGTTCTGCGTCAAGGGTAGACAAAGCAATGGACGTCTTGCGGACAGACCACTCTGCTGTAAACGGCGTCGAATGGTACGAGCAGACACTGGATGATGCGTTACAGACTGCATGTGTTGTGCTATGGTTCGTGATGTGACTGAGCGATCCGTCACTGCCATGCGCACAATTTGCCTGTCATCACGTGAAGTGGTGCGCTGAGGTGGATGCGATCGAACACGCCGGTCCGTCGTACCCTCCTGCATCCAACGATCACATATCCGCATTACAGTTGTTTCGTTTCGTCCAACACGACTACCGATTTCCCTGAAAGATAATCCACAATCTCGGTAGGCCACTATCCTTCCTCTGTCGAACTCGGATACTTGATCAAAAGATGATCGCTGTTTTCCACGAGGCATAATTGATCGTTTTTTTGAAAAAAACCACAGGAAAAACACAATTGCCGAACTTGAAATCGTCGAAATCTCCAAACCTTAAATAGCGCTTTGAAGTGGCGCCACAGGCGCGCGTGATGTGCGTCTGGACTGAAATTCTAATCATTTGCATATCTCACCTCCGCTAATGCATGTTGTAAATTTCATGTTATTTGCATGTTTCCTTCAGGGTGTTGCATTTACAGTGGCCAGCAGTGTATATATATATATATATATATATATATATATATATATATATATGTGTGTGTGTGTGTGTGTGTGTGATGATTAAAGCATAAGCTATAGTTAATTATATTAATGAGCGTTAAACAGTAAAATTCTATTAAAGTCCTAGTGTGGTCTCCAATTCAGGAAGTAGACTGTCTTTCGCAGCGAGAAGTTCAGGGTCATTTGCTCGCACACGCGCGTATCTTACATAACCATCGGATGTTCAAGCAAAAGGGGGCTCTAGAAGAGAGCCTACGCCTATGTGACCTATATAACGAAAGAGAAAGAAATTACGCAGTTCGGGGAAATCTTTGATAGAATCAAGACGTACGTCTGTCGGGAGCTGTGGGAGATGATTGAAAATGGCGATTTAGCTGGATTAATTGGGTATTTGATTAATGTTAATTAATAAAGAGGTATTTAAAAGTTAATTAAGTATTAGTTCTTCCACCGGCCTACTGTTTGATGACTGCATTTAGAGTAATTAGTGTATTTAGATTAGTGCACGGCGATAGGGTCGTGACATATATATATATATATATATATATATATATATATATATATATATATATATACACTCAAGAGCCAAAACATTATGACCACCCCTACATTTTGCAATGAATTCGCCTGGATGAAGTGGAAGGCACGTGATCAGGTGGAAGTGGTATTTAACTGCTGGAGAGTCTGAAGAATCATTCTTTCACTTAATTCTGTGTGTGATGGGAAAGGCTGCGCATCTAAGCGACTTTGATAGAGGGCAGATTGTAATGGCTCGAAGGCTCGGAACAAGTATTTCCGAAACTGCACGTCTCGTGGGTTGTTCGCGACCTACAGTTGTTAGTACTTATGCAAAGTAGATGAATGACGGTGAAACCAGCAGTAGACGACATGGTGTTGGACGTCCACACGCTATCAAAGGAAAAGGTCGTCGGAGACTGTCGCGCATGGTGAAGCAAAACCGGAGCCAGACAGTGGCTCAGCTGACAGCCCAATACAATGCAGGGCCAAGTAGATTAGTATCGCAGCACACTGTTCAGCGGACACTGTTAGATACGGGGCTAAGCAGCAAACGTCCCACTCGTGTGCCTTTGCTGACCAAGCGTCATCGCCAAGTGCGCCTGCGCTGGGCCCGGGAACATCGCGACTGGTCCATGGATCAGTGGGAGAGAGTTGCCTGGTCAGATGAATCACGGTTTGTCATTCATCACGCCGATGGCCGTGTCAGGATACGCCGTCTTCCAGGCGCACTGTTGCTCCCTCAATGTACAGTAGGTCATACACAGGCCGGTGGTGGCGGTATTATGCTTTGGGGGACGTTCTCTTGGGCGTCTCTGGGACCCGTGGTTGTGGTAGAGCAGACCACGAATGCTACAGGGTATCTGAACATCATTGCGGACCAGTTGCACCCTTACATGGCCTCTGTTTTTCCAGCTGGAAATGGAATGTTCCAACAGGACAACGCCCCGTGTCACAAGGCTAAAATTGTGTTGGAGTGGTTCCAGGAACATGATGCTGAATTCCAGTTAATGTCCTGGCCGCCTAACTCACCGGATCTCAATCCGATAGAACACATTTGGGATGTCATGGGACGGCAGCTCAGAGTTCAAAGACCACCAATTCGCAATATCTCGGATTTGCGTGACCGTTGCTTAAACATCTGTTACAATCTGTCTCCGGCTATCTACCAAGGATTTGTGGCATCCATGCCAAGGCGGGTTGAAGCTGTGTTGCGTGCCAAAGGTGGGCCAACTCGTTATTGACAGGTGGTCATAATGTTTTGGCTCTTGAGTGTATATATATATACTAGCTGAAAACCCGCGCTTCGCTACGGAGTACATTCAAATTAAAAACAACGGTCAATGTATGCAATTAATGCCGAAAAAAATAAATATATATATTTATAATAAATGCGACAATCAATATATACAATTGATGTAGAAAAATATATATATATTTATAAAAAAATCGTAAGGGATATTTTTATAGACAAAATAATGTCCAATCGTCTGCCGCATTAGCAAGAAATTTTTTTTCGTCTATTTAGTTGTTATGCACGTGACAATAAATTTATTTAAAGTACCATAAAAGAAATCACGTGATCAGCATTTAATAAATTAAATTCTAAAAATTAATCTTTAAAAATTCACCAAAAATCAGAAAATAGAGGTAAAGATTCGAAAAAGATTTCATTTTAAAGGAATTTCTATGATCTTTCTCGTGATATAAATTTTTTAACCCTCAAATTATTATTTTAAATGCAAACTTAAAAAAAGTTACTAAAACAGCTAAAAAATTTAATTTAAAAAAATCTAAGAAGAATTTTTCAAAAATCTCTCTTAGTGCACCCCTACACTATAAGAAGAATCGCCATGCAAAATTTCAGTCCTTTAGGTCCAGCGGTTTGGTCTGTGCGTTGTATGTCAGTCAGTGAGTCAGTTACGGAACTGTTTTATATATATAGACTAGCTGTACCCGTTCACACGTTGCTGTGTTTGAACAAAAAGGCACTTTTGATACCTCAAACATAATTTATTGATGATCAAATGTATACAATACATCAAAATGAAAATTAACAATAAAATTATCCCTACATATATGTCATTTGAATATAACATATGTACAAAACATAGATATACATAGTTGATGGTAGAATAAACATTCTTCTTCACTTGTGATATTAAACAATATTGCAAACGAATTTCAATTGAACAAAAATTTTGTGATTATTAAATATCATCATGAAATTAATGATATTTGATGATTGATGGTGAACTTTATCTTAGTAGTGCTTGTAAATATACAACATTTTTTGTTTTCCTATCTGGTGCAAGAACATATAAATTTGATGGTTTTCCAACTCGTGAACACCCAACGTACAGCTGTCCATGTGAGAAGCATGGATTTATCAAATTTAATCCACATACTTGCAATGATTGTCCCTGTGCTTTGTTAATGGTCATTGCAAAGGCTAGTCGTACAGGAAACTGTAGACGTTTGAATTCAAATGGAGTATCCGTTGGTATCATGGGAATGCGTGGTAGTAGTACATGTTCCCCTTGGTGTTTTCCATTTAAAATGGTTGCCTCAATTATGTTATTCATTAATTTTTTTACTGATAGCCTAGTCCCATTGCATAGTCGCGGTGGATTTATATTTCGTAGAAGGATGATTGGGGAACCAATTTTCAAAGATAAAATATGTGGTGGCATTCCTGGTAGATCCAATGAATTTAAAAATTCTATTGGATAATTAACTGATTCATCGTAATTGACAACAGTATCTATGGATTTATATGTTGTTTCTTCGTCAGGTATTTCATTTTGAATTGTGCAGTTTATTAAATTCACATCAATGTTTTTGGCTGCCAATATAGCACGCTCACTAACCCATTGATTATTTTTATAATTCTGCGATAAATTTGGAAAAACTTTGGCAATCAATTCATCAGTGGATTTTACAATGTGACAAAAGTTTTCTGGTAATGTAATACAGTGTGTGGATTCGTCCATTTCCATTTTACCATTCCCAATATCTAACAATTGTTTTGCAAATCGTTCAGAAGATTCATCTTGTTGTAATTGAACACGCATATTGGTCTTTAAAGATATTTTCTCCACATACCGCCATAACACTGATGATTTGAGACATGCATTCAATTCATCTGCAGGTGTTGAACGTGGTATAACTGGTAGAGTTTGTCGAAAATCACCAGCTAGCAAAATGAGTGCACCACCAAAGAGCTGCTCATTTCCTCTCAAATCTTTTAATGTGCGATTGAGTGCTTCCAATGATTTCTTGTGTGCCATGGTGCATTCATCCCATATTATAAGCTGACATGATCTTAGCACTTTTCCCATACCAGAATCTTTGCTAATATTACATGTTGGAGTTTCAATTACCTGCATATTTAATGGCAATTTCAATGCTGAATGTGCTGTTCGACCACCGTCCAAAAGAGTTGCTGCAATACCAGATGATGCAATAGCAAGTGCAATATTATTTTGTGATCTTATAGTTGCCAGAATAATTGAAATAAGAGAAGTTTTGCCAGTGCCTCCAGGTGCATCTAAGAAATATAAACCACAACTCTTGTTAGATATTGCATTTATAATTGTGTCATATGCTGTTCGTTGTTCTAATACCAATTTCGGCAGATTAATTCGGACAAATGTTTGTAATTCATTAAGTGCGTTTCTCGTTGTATATCACGATCGAAAATGTCATTACCAGATCTATTTGGAGCAATCATTCCCAATTCTGTCAGTGATTTGTTGGCTATTGTCAAACACACATTCTCAATTAAAATCAATGCTTCATTGTATATATTTGATGTAAATTGAATGTTGAGATTAGCATTTATTCTACGCATGCGATGTAAAATGTCTTCACTCATATAGTCTTTATATTTTCCCCAAAGATCCTTTGGATTAGCCGGAAAACATGTAGTTAGTATGATGGAAAATAATGTACGTATCTGCTGTGGTTGAGCTGTATTAGAAGCATCAGCGAGTGAAATATCCCAATGAGCATCGTTTTCTAAGAGACTTAATTTCTGGCAAGCCTCACGAAATGTAGCACACACATGGCCATTGACTGTTTTTAATTCTTGGAAAGATGTTGGTCCATGAACATTGATTAATAATAATCTTAGGTAAAAGCATTCTGCGTTATTTGGATGTACAGTGTACAGACGACCCAATGCATCTGTGGAATATAAATTTAGGTGTCCTTGTACTGCTCTACCTTGTTTACGACGCTGAAATTTTCTTGTTGATGTATTCCACGTAAAATAAGTTGGTACTTCAGAGTACAGTAGTGTCCTTGCAAAGGTATCATTTCTACATAATGTGCAAAATTCAGTTAATGTTGTTGGCGGTGGTGACATTGCTCTTGCACGTACATTTTCTGATGTATAATACACACGCTGTCCATTTTCAAGATGTACTGCTAAATGAATAACCGTTGGATATCGCTCATGAATGGAAAATGATAAAATACGCCATACAGCCCCATTGCTACTTATGTAGCGTCCCAGTTGATATTGGGTGACTTCATCGTTAGAAGCAGTTGTATTTTCCACTGCATACACTGCCATATCGCTTTCTTTGTTCACATATTTGCAAATATATTTTATAGCTTTCACTGAATTGCAGTACTCAACATTTATGTGTGCGTTATACGTTTTTAGTAGTAATGGAGAATATGGTACTACCCAACGATTATCAACATCAATAGTATTGTTGAGTACTTTTAGTTTAATGGATTTTCCACCATCTTCGGTAGATCGTCGTCGATAGAGTGGATATCCATCATTGCCTGTAATAGTTTCAGCAAGTAAGTCTCTAGGATACCGCTTTGTGCACTTTCCATCTGACATGCATAGTGAATTATTATTTAGTGAGCCACATGGACCATGAATCATATTTTTTGAGACAATATCGTGCAAGTCTTTATCAATTTCAATGTCTGGTATTTCTGCAGAGATGATTTCATCAATTCTGTTTGGTGTTATCTTTTCCATCATACATATTAAAATATGCGCATGTGGTAAACCTCTTTTTTGCCATTCAATGGAATACATCCAACAGCGCGTCTCTCCAAATACATGGTGTTTGACAATAAAATCTATTAAAGATTTTAATTTTTGTTTAAATACACGTGAAGAAATATCATGACGATCTGATGGTGATTGTCCAGTTAATAAAAGTCCTTTATTCCATCCCATGCTGGGTTGCATGTAAATGTGATGAAAAAATCTGGACGACCATATGCACGAACATATGTCATTGCATCTTGTGCATATTCATGCATGTGTCTTGGGCTGCCTGTAATGTGGATGGTAAAATGACCATTTTTCCCAATTCACTGAGATTGCCATCATTTACAACTGCATCACGTAAATAGATGTACTCTTCAGAACGCAATTTGACTTGATTTAGTCGTATGTAGAGGAGTCTTTCACTTTCTATTTTTGCATACATGTCAACAATGTATTGATGAAATAATTGTCTACATTTCAATATATGATTATCAGCATTCTCACGAATCATCGTTCGATATGCATAATAATTCATAGCACTGACCTTTTTGTTAATGTCCACATTAGCTGTAGGATTTCTCATATTAATATTAAAATGATATCCATCCTCTCCTTGCCAAAATAGAATGGGATATTGTAATGCATCATTTCAACGATGCGTTTCTGATACTTTCTGGACGTCACCATTTCTACGATGAAGAATTATATCGCGAGAATTAAATTCTTCACCAACTATGACAATTGCCACTTCATCGATCGTTGGTGCGTTGAATCGTCTTTGATGGTGACCAATAGGTGTTTTATCTGCCTTTATTATTACTTTGTAATCGTCAGATGGCATTTGTTCAATGGCAGTTTTAAATAATTTAATTAATTCATTATGTTGTTCAAACAAATTTTGTAATTCAGCAACAATCTCTCGTTTAGTACTCATAACACCGTCTGTTGATTAGTTCGTCGGTATTTCCCATAAAATATATCTGAAGATATTTGTGATCAGCATTTGGCAAGGGTAGTAGTGATCCAGCATGGTGATAAATTTGCCCCTGTACTTTAAATGTTGGCATATAATTTGCGATAACGATATTCGTTGCTCCGAACGATGTCATTTGGAAGCATGAATTGTACTTGCGTATATTTTTCAAAAAAAATTTTGATTGACTTGTTTCACCTGATAATAATGGTTCAGGTGGTGAACGCAAGTCTGGTAACTTTACTTTTCCACCTGCACAGCACATACCTGGTGTTTCATTTTTAAATTTTTGAGCACCACAATACGTACACTTTTTATCCATTTTTCCAATAATTACACTTGGATGAAGACTGTAATTGTAAAGGGGATTGTAATTGAAACCACATAAATTCAAATCAGTATGTATCGTTCGTCTTGTCTGTGTCCTGCGAATTCGATTCCTTTGCTGCCTTGCTTGCCTCTGTTCACTTTTTTCTAATGATCGAGCAAGAGCAATGTGAACTCCATCTCTTTCTTGTCTTGCTTGCCTCTGTTCACTCGTTTCTAATGATCGAGCAAGAGCAGTATGAACTCGATCTCTTTCTTGCCTAGTTTTTCTCTGCTCACTTGTTTCTGAAGCTCGTTCTTCTCTTCTCCTTTTTGCTTCATTTGTAGATCGACCAATGGAACTTCGCTTTGGTGGCGTAATTGAGGGGTTAAATAAAACGTATTTCCAATATTTTTATTTATTCACGTATTAATAATTTATTCTCGTATTAATAATTGCAAAAGTTTTTTGACATCTTAAAAAACAACCTACAAACGTATTCCATCTATAAAAAATAATAGAAGTTGCCATCTTCAGTCATTGTAAAGTAGGAATAATGATATCACGCGATATTGATAATGCGAAGCGATATTGATAATGCGATATACGCGATAATGATATTGTAAAGTAGGAATATGATATCACTCGAATAATACAAAATATAATATCACACATCCAAACAATCTCAGGTGCAGGAATCTAGCAAATATTACATTACGTCATACTGCTAGGCTGAATTTCAAACATCATTACTAATTAAATGTTATTTTGATATTGTTGGGATATTTGTTCGGGAGCACCTAGAACCCAAACTCTGATTTTTAAAAAAATTTTCAAAAACCTTCCTGGGGATATACCTAATAATTTCCCAAATTTTCACGGCGATTGGATGTATGGTTTTTGAATCTATCGAGTGCAGACAGACAGACACACATTCATTTTTATATATATAGATTATATATATATATATATATATATATATATATATATATATATATATATATATATATATATATATATATATATATATATATATATATATATATATATATATATATATATTATATATATATATATATATATATATATATTATATATATATATATGTATATATATGCATATATATATATATTATATATATATATATATATATATATATATATATATATATATATATATATATATATATATATATATATATGACAAGCGTAGGACTACGCCCGTCATCTTACAAATTATGGCAGTCATGGTATATCCGGTGGTGTAGCAAAAGTAATCCAATCAATAATTGAGCAGGCATCAGTTCAATTTAATCCAGTTTTATTCTTTGTCATAATACCACCTCTCCAGATCTACGCATTTAGTTATTCGCCATTTCTTTTTTAGGGCCGCGGCGAAACACGTCTGATGGCATCGACTTCTATTCCGTGCTCTCACCAAATTCGCGGGCATCTCCGCGCGCCAACTCTCCTTGGACATGCGCAGAGCCCGAAACAGACATCTTTCAAGGCTAAAATGTAAACGTTCCTCCTCGACCGCAGAACTCAGAGGCGCGCGAAGATTATATAATAAAAAGGGAATTTCCCTTTCCCAATTCGCGTCTTTGAATACGAACAATTAGAGGCGAATTACGCCACGAATATAATTTAATTCCTCAAGCCCCCTTTAAATTTAGAATAATCATTCTGTTCCCACTAAATCCTTTACAGCTTTCCCCCCCCCGTCCCCCTGAAGGCGCGCACACAAGGAGTAGCTAATTCCATGTGGCAACGCCTCAGAAGAGCAAAATCATCAAATCAGCCAACTGGAAAACATGCTGAGTAGGGACGTCTCCCCACACAACAAGGATCCCAATGAACCCCATTATTAAAACCAAATGCCCCTCGTTATAACACCTGGATAATCTCTTTCTGAGCTGTGAGACCTGGAGCAGTGGTTTTTTTAAAAAAATACACAGTTTACAATACTTTACAAGTTACATTAAAAGAATCTTGAGTTGTACAGTATATTATTATATCACTGATAACTTGAAACAAAATAGGAAGATATTACAACATTATATCAAAATATATCACCATAAATATTCAAAATATCACCTTAATTATACCAAAATATCATCTCAATAAGACATCACCTGAAAATAATGTCACTTCAAAATCTCATTTAGGGATCTTTTATTATTATTATTATTATTATTATTACCATTATTATTAAATTAAATTAATAGAATAAAAATGTTGACCATTAACCTGGACTGTCAGTAGTATTTTACAATTTAAAGTCCATGCTTTAATATTTTCATCAAATTCTTTGAGTGGTAATGTAATCGACAGTCCTGTAAGCTGTCCACTCGCCTTCTATTTTACAACAGTTCCAGTTTACATTGCTACAAATATTGAATTTATTTACACAGATTATGGTAATATGAAAATGGACGTAAAATGAAAAGAACAATTAACTATGAAAAACAAAAGAAACTGCGGTCGACCGTCTTGCTTGGAGGCCTCCTGGAACCAATTATCCCTGTAAGACTCAAAGACAAAAACATATTAGTGGTTGAAAAAGAATATAAACATTTTATCCTTTTTTCCCATGGGAATTTTCTCATTTACCTCTGTTTATTGAATATCACAAAATTTTTACATCGATTCAACTAACTTATTTTTCATTTAGAGCTCTTTTACCTTCGACTTACTTATGAAATACAAACATATGAAATTACACATGAAATTCAAAATACTCTACATATTATTTATACTTCAAAATTTTTCCATAACACAAAACTCTGATTCAAATTTATCACGATTCAAAGTTATCAAACATTTTATAATTTACACTTCATTCACCTTAATATTTCACAATGATAGATTCATTATGTAAAACAATTCACTTCTGGTACTGGTGTACCACTCCTTCATCTGTGTACATTCTACTTAATTCAAGGTGTATGTTTTTGTTTGTGTGTCTTTGTGTAGTTGAGTGAACAAGTGCATAGTTGGGTCAGAGGAGAGCAGGTTCAACAATTTCCCACCGTCTTAACCACAACCGACAACTCTAAACAAAATTCAGAGTGAAAAATTGGTGCGTATAGTGCACGACACTGAAACTCTAGGTTGGGAAAGGCTCAAAAGAGATCAGTATTCACTCACTGACTCCAGAAAAAGGAAAGGATTTAACACCCAGCCAACCAAGAGGAAAAGGGTAATCCGTTCACTCATGAATTCCAATGGGGAAAACATGAGTCAACAGAAACCTGAAGGAAAAGGGAGGACAAAGGAGCGGTCACCCACAGCCTGTCTTTGGTCATTATTTATTTATCTTGGATTAACACAGCACCTAAAGTGACTGACACGTAGAATTGCTTATATACAAGTGATTAGGTAATTGGGATGACTTCCAGCGCGTGGGTAGAAGTGGGAGATAGTATAGACTTCAAGAAAGAGGGAAATTAAAAAGGTAAAAGAATTAGACTTGTCATAATTGGGCAAATATCACATACAGTTCAGCTTTAAGACAATTCAAAACATTATAAATTAGTGATAAACATTTCAACATACTCAGATTTTGTAGATTTAGAAAAAGTTCTTTCAACAGTTATTTAAATTTTAACTCATATCATACAATTGTTAAAGTCAAAAAAATCAATACAATCATATTATAGCTTTTCCTTAATTTCAGAAATACAATTTAATTTTCATAGTTTTATTATTAACATTCAAAATTCACAATTTCAATTTTATTTGCAATTAGTACAAAACTTTCCTTATTTTCCCCCCTCCCCCCAAGAAATGCTGCAGGAACTGAAATTTATTTTAATTTAAACTCGTTTTGTGGATGAAAATGTCTTAATCTTGTTGAATGTACAATGTATGTGGCTTTTCCAGTATATTGATTTGGTCTGTTAATTTCAAAATTTACATTAGATAGTTGATTTAAAATTGTGTAGGGGCCTGAATAAGGTGGATCTAGTTTTCTTGAATTTGGGTATTTAAATTCTTCGTACATCACTAAGTCACCAATTTTAAAATTTGACTGAACAAAATGTTTATCATATCTTTGTTTATTAATTTTATGGTGTTGAATAGTTCTTTGCACTGCAATTTTCCTAGCTTCCTCAACAGGTGGGTAATTTAATGAAGTTGTATTGGGCAAAGGTGAATCATATGGTAGTATTCCAAATAAAAGGTAGTTTGGGGAAAAACCAGTCACAGAATGGGGTTGATTATTGTATTCAGAAGTTACCTGTTCTAAAATTTTTGTCCAGGGAATTTTTTTCGAAGAAGAATTTACTTTACATCTTAATTTTGCTACTATTGTTTGATTACATCTTTCATTCTTGCCGTTTGTCTGAGGTCTATGCGAACTGGTTAATAATTGTCTTACATTGTGATGCTTTAAAAATTCTTAAATCTGGAAGAAGTGAATGCAGCATTTCTGTCACTGAGTATTTGTTTTGGAACCTTTATATTGAAAACTTGTCTCAAGCAGTTTGTGTAAGTTTCACTGGTTACACTCTTTGAGGGGAATGTCCATATGTACCTGGTTGCATGATCAATTACAAGATGAAGATATTTTTTTGTTGAATTGTAATAATTGAAACCCCCAACAGTATCGACTGAAATTAAGTCAAATGGTTCATTCGCCACAGGCACTTGCTCCATCAGTCCAAATTTTTTCTGAGTTGATTTTTTATTCTTTTGACAGGTTTCACAACAACGAACAAAATTTGTTATGTCTACAATTATGTCTTGCCAATAGTAAATTGGGGAAATTAACTTTAACATCTTTTTTACACCTGGGTGACCGAACCTTTCATGAGCTGAATTTATTAACTTTACTCTTAGTGATGGCGGAACTACAATTTTGACTAAGTTTTTATTTTTATAGTTAAGACTCCATTATATTTTTTATACTTAATGTTATTTATATTATCATCCCACTGTCCTTTAATTATTTCATCTGTGCTTAGGAAATAACAATATTGATTAACAAAATGACTCACAGGGTTTCTGGATAACATATCAGCCTCATGATTGCATTTTCCCTTAATATACACTATATCATAATCATACATTGATAATTTTAATGACCATCTAAATAGCCTGCCAGTTAAATTCTTTACATTTTTTAGTCATTGTAATGCAGAGTGATCTGAATGTATTGTAAATTTCTGGCCATGTAAATAACAGTGATATTTGTCAATTGAATCAACAATTGCAAGCATTCAAGCTGTGTTATGGCATAATTTTTCTCATGTTTTCTTCATTGTCTGGAATAAAAAGCTATTGGGTGTAATTGTCCATTTGGATGTTTTTGTTTCAAAACTGCAGCTATTGCTTCTTGACTGGCATCAACGTACAAGTGGCATGGATAATTTGGATTATATAAAGTCAAAATTGGTTTTGAAATTAACTCATCTTTTAATTTTTGATATGATATTTGACATTCAGGAGACCAGTTCCATTTTACATCTTTCTTTAATAATTTGTTGAGTGGTAATCTTAACTTTGCATAATCTTGAATGAACTTTTGGTATACATTAATGGAACCTAAAAATCTTTGGAGTTCTTTTACATTTTTGGGTGGTAACAGTTTTTTTATTGTCTCAATGTTTGTATTTTGTGGAGAATATTGTCCTTGTGACACCTCATAACCTAAGAAATTTATTTCCTTCTTTGCAAATTGACACTTTGATTTTTTTTAGTTTGATATTTTCTTGTTTACAGATTTGAAAAATTTCTTCTAAGTGTTGGATATGTTCATTAAAATTTTGAGAAAAAATTATTATGTCATCAAAGTAATTTAGTGCATATTTTATTTGATACTTGTTTAAAATTTGTCTAATTGCTCGTTGAAAGACACTGGGAGAATTCTTCCAACCAAAGGGGAGCCTGAGCCACTCATATAGTCCAAAATTTGTAGTGAAAGCTAATTTTTCTGTGTCTTTGTCATGTATTGCAATATGCCAATATCCCGAAGTTAAGTCAAGTGTTGAAAAGTATCTTGCATGTGTTAGTTGGTCTAAGATGTCATCTATTCTTGGAATAGGTTCTGAATCAAATTTTATGATTGAATTTAATTTACGATAATCTATGCATAAACGAGTTTTTCCTTCTCCTCTCTTTTTTACTAAACAGACTGGTGATGCAAATGGTGAATGGGATGGTTTAATAAATCCTGCTTTTAACAACTCATTTATTTATTTTTGTATTTCCAAATTTTCAGTTTGTGAGGAACGATAGGGTCTAAGAGCTATTGGAAGTTCTGAAGTTAAGTGAACTCTTTGAGGTTCTAATTTTATTTTTCCTACATCATATTTATTTTTTGAAAAGATATGTTCGAAAGTTTCTAAAATGTTTTCTAATCGGGGCCAGTCCTCGGGTATTTGCTCTGGTGTCACAAAGTCCAAAGCATCACCGGGCTCTTTAAACAGAGTATTCAATGTATCATCGGGGATACCTGATGTCTCATTTAAATTTTGAACATTACAATCAGTACTTGTTATTTTGTTTGAATTCTCATAATTTACATTTGATTTTCTCATTCTTTGGTTATTGTCAAAATTCAGGGTTTCATAGTCATTTGAAGAAACATTATTCACATTACTTTTCACATAATTTTTGTAAACAGTCCCTTTGTAGTGCTCAGGAGAGTGATCATATCTTAAATAGTTTCTCTTAACAAATTTCCTACCTTTATCATACCCTCTATTACTATTCACAGTCCAATGATTAAAATATTTTCTATTTTCATATACATTTTTGTTTACATTTCTAAAATTACACATATTGTTATTTTTATAACACCTTTTACCATTATACATATTATCACAATAATTTCCAATTTTTTTTCTTTGAACATTCAATGCATATGGATTAACATAATTATTATCATTACACAGTAATATTTCTTTATTAAATTGGTATACTTTTAAGTTTCTTAAATTTATTTCGAGACGAAAAAGTCTCATATGTTCTAAACTTAGCAACACATATGGCAAATCACTTTTAATTACCAACATTTCAATTTCCCTAGTTATTTTACCAATTTTTACAGTTGTTTTTATTAAATTTGTTACAGTTACTTGACCATCAGTTTGATTTAACACAATATTTTCTAAGTTTAGTTTTTTAAATCTTTAATTACTTTAAATAACGACTGTGAAATCAGTGTAACCGTACTACCCGTATCCAGTAAGCATTGAAAATTTTTATCACTCACCCGAGCCGAAATCAGAAGTCATCTGTTGTCTCTGTTGGCGTAGTTCGTATTTTGGTATCCTATGTTGACAGTCCCTCCACTATTATACTTTTGGTTTTCAAAGCGTCTCTGCTCCACATAATTTCGAGGCGGTTTGTTGTAGTTGTCTTGGTTTTGATATCTGGGTCTCTCGTATGTGTTCCATCTCTGTCTGTTATCCGTGTCAGTCCAGCGGCGCATTGATTCGCTGTCGCCGGAGTTCCGATGACCCCTTGCGGCATAATTTTTTCTTCCTTCCGTAAAGTTTTGTTGTCTGGAACTGGTGATTGGCAGGTGAATCTTTTTTGCCTTTTCCAGCCAATCGAACGGATTTTTGATGTCCTGCAGCGAAACTAATGTTCTCATCTGATGTGGCGAGTCGAGCAATAAAGTCTCTACTATTTCTGCATCGTCTTTTTGCAGTTGCTTTCCAAGTTCAAGTTTTTCTTTAAAATATTTGAAGAGGTCATCATTTTCCTGTAATTGTAACTCTCGAAATTTGATGTGTAATTCTTCTCGGCATTGTGAAAAAATGGATATCAGCTGTTTTTTTATAACTGCGTAATCTTCTTTATATAATTCCGTTGATATTATTACTTCTTGAATATCTTGACTTACGTAGCGCATTAAATTTTCTTTTTTCCATTTCTCATTTAATTCAAACATGCTGCAACTCTCTTCAAACAACTGGAACCATTGAAAGATATTTTTGATACTGATGTTGTCGATTTGTGGTATTGCTAATGTTATATCAGGCCTGTTTCTTTCCAAAATTTGTCCTCTCAATCTTGTTTCTTTTTGACTTCTCTTTTCACAAACTGTCTCATTTTTCTCATCATTTTCATTATCATCGTTCACTGTTTCATTTGGATCCTCTTTTTTCATATCGTGACCCATTTGCTGGTCTACCAAACTATCGTCTAGCTTTAATCTTGTTTTCAAATCCTTTTCTTCTGTTTTCGAATCCATGGTATGCTTCTATATATTTTTCTTTGTATCAAAAATCTTCGCACCGTAGTGCTATTCCAAAAAATGAGGCGGGTTTTTTTCCGTGAAGTTCAATCCTGCTCGGCTATTGACAAGCGTAGGGCTACGCCCGTCATCTTACAAATTATGGCAGTCATGGTATATCCGGTGGTGTAGCAAAAGTAATCCAATCAATAATTGAGCAGGCATCAGTTCAATTTAATCCAGTTTTATTCTTTGTCATAATACCACCTCTCAAGATCTACGCATTTAGTTATTCGCCATTTCTTTTTTAGGGCCGCGGCGAAACACGTCTGATGGCATCGACTTTTATTCCGTGCTCTCACCAAATTCGCGGGCATCTCCGCGCGCCAACTCTCCTTGGACATGCGCAGAGCCCGAAACAGACATCTTTCAAGGCTAAAATGTAAACGTTCCTCCTCGACCGCAGAACTCAGAGGCGCGCGAAGATTATATAATAAAAAGGGAATTTCCCTTTCCCAATTCGCGTCTTTCAATACGAACAATTAGAGGCGAATTACGCCACGAATATAATTTAATTCCCAAGCCCCCTTTAAATTTAGAATAATCATTCTTTCCCCACTAAATCCTTATAGAGTTTCTATGCTCACTTCTACCCAGACTTGGGTGTATATAATTTGAAGTGGCACTCTATTTGAATTTGAAGCAAACACAGTTTATACATAAAACAATGTTTATTGAATTCGTTGCACATATAATTGGCTTTTACAGCAATAAGCATGCGTACTACTTGTACGGAATGTATAAACACAGCTTTCAAGAACAATATATTTTTATACTCACGAACAGTAAGTCAAACCAGCAGTACTGCCATGTAAACTTCTGGCCCGCTAAGCACTAGCGCAGGATAACACCTTTTCAACCTTAACAACCTCTCCTTTTCATTAATGACACTGCGTGGTATTTATACTAAGCGCGTATGCCGAAATTAGCATATCTAAAGCAGCTTCTTTAATTCACTCAAAAGTTCGATTCTTGTGAATCGAATCTTGTGTATACCTTACACTGGCCTCCCTCGAAAAAAAAAATTAGGTAACTGAGGTCTGAACGGCTTCAGTTAACTAATTGAAAACGCGTGCTGGTCTGACTTTTTACATAATGGGTGGCAAAGCCAAAAAACCTTCCACACGTTGTGTGGGGGAAAAACGCCACTACCATTTTACAAAACTAACCCCGAAGGGTCTAGGTGACACCATCAAACAGTGGATTTGCAGAGTTGCGGATACTGGGCTGCCAAATGCGCCCTAAAATATCTATTTTAATTAAAAGTGACAACACAATTGCACAGCATGACATTTCTTGACTGTATCTGCTCTCCCCCAATTTATAATGTACATGTGTTATTTTTTTTGTGAAGTTAGTACATTAGTGGTTAATTGGTATATTGTGTAGTATGTATTTTTTCCCTAGTCACTACATGTCCCCTTCAAAAATTTATGAAACAACAGTATGCCGTTTTTTTTTTCCAGTGGCTCACCCCTTCCCCTCAAAATGTTTACACAGTATATACAATGGGGAACTTCAAACCAATTTGGTTCGGTTTTATTAAAGGGTGGGAGTTAGAATAAGAGAATTGATACAAGACTTGTTCCTCATGAATGCAGCAACTTCCTTGCACCAGTCTGTCCAATCCGTGGAACCTCTCTTGATGGTCGCAGTCCTAGTAAAGGGGTTCGTTGACCGTGTGGGCATCCTTCGTGCAGCAGTTCGTTGGTCCTGAGGCGCTGGTCCGGCTTGACGATGGACAGGAGGTCTCTTGGGAGGAGGCCAACCTTGCTGGGCGGCAGAAATCTTCCGTTTCCTGTACTTATGCAAAGTAACTTTAAAATTGTCATTCTTCCTTTTGATAACCTTGTGTACCTTATCAGCGACGCATTCATCCTTTGATGGAGTTTTTGTAGTGCACACTTTACCTTTCTTCGTACTTTTGCTTGTATCGGTATTAGATTTTAATGCAGATTCTATTTTGTCAAATTTATACGCCGCACCAACGTGTTTAGTTACTGGCTTTATCTCTCTACTTGTGTCATGTTTTTCAACAAACTGACTCTGTTTTTGGTATTGGTGCTTATGCGACTTCTTGTTTACCGCCTTAATTACTTCAGTATTAGCAGTTTTAATGCTGGAACCTGAAGGCGCTTTTTCACGTTTTTTATCCCCCTTAACTTTAGTTTTATCCTCTTTTGACGAAAAAGTCTCTTTGAAACTTGCTATATCAGAATCGTTATCATTTAAATTCTTTAACACTGCTTCAGTTTTAGGAAGATTAAGCTTTTCGTACTGGTGCGTTTTAATGCAACCTGCGTCTATAACTTCCGAAGCATCAGCTAAACTACTTACAGTATAACTCTGTGTCAACTTTTCATCCTGACTCTCAGTATGGTTTTCATGTACTTTATTTAAAACCATATTATCAACCTGGCCTACAGCATCCTCATTCGGATGGAAACTTGAAATAATATCATCATTACCTAGCGAGTTCCTACTATCGTTTAAAGAATTTTTATTGTCGTCAACTAAAAAGTATTCACTAACTTCCGTAACGCATACTTCGTCATCTACTAAATTTCCTTCATTAACAGATGTGTGAATATCATCTAAAATATCAGGTATAGCATCAATAATATCAGGTATAGCATTAATAATATCAGGTATAGCATTAATAGAAGTGTCCGATGATTTATTTTCTAAACCACTAGCATTAGTATCGGCCCTATTTTCAGAAATTTGTACTGGAATTACCGCATTATTCCAGCTAGACTCACTTTCTTTATAAGCCACAAAAATACCCTGACTTTCACTATTCTCAAAATAATGATTACTACTCGGACAAAATAATGCATTTGATCAAACAGTTTCAACAGGTTGAACCATATCATGTGAATCAACTTGCCAGTGCAAGTAAGGTGCTTCCATATTATTTACTTTAAGAGCACTAATTTCATTATAACGCCGTGCGCTTCTATTATTTTGCCTGCGGTACTGCTTACGCTGCTGGTTTGAAACTCGCGAAAAATTTTGGCGCGGCTGTATAAAACTTCTCGTACCTGAATGACGGTGAGGGGTAGCGAAGAAATGCCTATTGTCATATTTAGCTAAAGCTTGAAGGAGGGTAACCTTGCTTGTAATTGTTTGATTATCTAAAAAATCTTGAACACTTGGCTTCAAACGTTGGATAACTATTTTTAAGATTATCGCTTCCGTCACCCCTTCTAAATATTCCTCACACTTGGAAATCTTTTCCGTAGCAAAATCTAACGCAGACTGACCTTCACGTTGCCTTAGCGAATAAATTTCCGCTTCAATTTCACTTTGATTAACGGTCTTTGGAAAAACGCTAAGAAAATGTTGCTTGAATGACAAATAGTCAAAAATCAGATTACTGCTTTGCATACACGTGTACCACTGATATGCCCTACCTCTTAAAGCGGCTAGAGCAATTTTAAGTTTATCCCCCTCTGGGGTGCATTGTTGCTGAAAGTAATGCTCAATTTTCTTTAGGAATTGGCTTGAGGGGCCGCCATTGAAGGTGGCTTCGAATGGCGCAATTTGCTGAACCATAATTACCCGAGGGAAATTTCCAGCAGGATTTTGTTCTACAACACTCATTTTTTAAATAGTATATAAGTACTTGCAACAATTTTATCAATATAAGTTCACAGTACACAGTTTTTAATTTCAAATATGTTGTTCGTTATAAATGTAACGCTAACAACCAGGGTATATATATTTTTCGGGCGCCAGTATAGAGAATCTTTGCTCACTTCTACCCAGACTTGGGTGTATATAATTTGAAGTGGCACTCTATTTGAATTTGAAGCAAACACAGTTTATACATGAAACAATGTTTATTGAATTCGTTGCACATATAATTGGCTTTTACAGCAATAAGCATGCGTACTACTTGTACGGAATGTATAAACACAGCTTTCAAGAACAATATATTTTTATACTCACGAACAGTAAGTCAAACCAGCAGTACTGCCATGTAAACTTCTGGCCCGCTAAGCACTAGCGCAGGATAACACCTTTTCAACCTTAACAACCTCTCCTTTTCATTAATGACGCTGCGTGGTATTTATACTAAGCGCGTATGCCGAAATTAGCATATCTAAAGCAGCTTCTTTAATTCACTCAAAAGTTCCATTCTTGTGAATCGAATCTTGTGTATACCTTACATCCTTTACATATATATATATATATATATATATATATATATATATATGAAATTGGCCTTCGTAATAACCAAATAATTTCGATGATAAGATGCCGGCAAGTAATTTCACAACGGAGCTAGAAGGTCGGTACACAGCCTCTAGATCATACAGCTCTGAAAATAGAATAACTTCGTAAGGAGTTATAACTCACGAGAAGCTTATAGAGCGGGCTGCTCTGAAATATGAAGATAACTTCTTGATGAAGTAACGAGCTAACAGAAGCCTGTAGAGCAGGATGCTCTGAGATAGCTATACTTCAGGGTGAAGTATTAGTTGACGAGGAGCTTCGAGCGGGCTGCTCTGAAAAATAAAGTTCAGGATGAAATCGGTCGCTCCAGGACAACGTAGACGAAAGGTGCTCTCTAGATGAGAGTCTCGACCAAGTCTGTCCAAAAAACTGGATTTCTTCTCCCGGCGTTGGCAAACGTGCTTCCGGTCACGTGACTGCAAATGTTTAGGTTGGCTGGCACAATTTGTGGCGTCATGTCCGTTGGCTGTGATTCGCTTGACAACGAAGCCATGTGGTCGGCTCTTATAAATCAGCTGATCGGAAAATCATTAGTTCACGTCGAAATAGTCATTAGTTTACGTCTTCCCAGGAGCCGGCAGCTAGGAGCAACCCCATTCTCTGCTTCCAGACACTTTGACGCTGATCGATAGAACTGTTCGCAGGTCACCTGCTGTGGGAGGTCCGGCTGTCTGGGTGATTTATTCGGAAAGGTCGTAACGGATTCTTACAACCCCTCCGTCCTTGAAGGAGATTTTGGCATAATGGCAAAATCTGAAGATCACGGTTAGACACAGCTCACCTGATACATCATTAGAGGCAATGCATTTAATTTACTACACAAGTTAATACATTTATTCTAATACATTATGATCACTAGGTTACCTAACACATTAATACACTAATTTATTTACACAATTCATTAATTATTTTCACACTCTACATTAATTTATTTACAACATTACGCCTGACTTAAGGTTTCTATTCTGCCATGAAACGGCTTAGGCAATCGGCATGACCTATCAATTTACCAGATTTGTGGACAATTTGATAATTGAAAGGCTGTAAGGCAAGAGCTCATCTCATAAGCCTTTGGTCATTTCCCGCGTTTGTCTTAAGAAAAACGAGCGGATTATGATCCATCTCGATGGTGAATCTCTGCGGTCTCTTTTGTGCCAAAATTATACCGATACCAATGTCGGATGCATCGGTGTGCAGGATAATTTCTTTGGCGAAGTCCGGAGCGTACAAAACAGGTTTCTCGGTCAGTTTCGTTTTCAATTCTCGAGCCGCTGTATTGAACTCCTCTGACCATTCAACTTTCTCCCCAATTTTAAACTCTCTCCTCACTGACCCTTTATCATAATAAGCTTTTCTTTTAACTTTGATTTCCCTTTCGGTTTCGGAAGCGATCTCCTGACAGTTCCGTAGCCTGTTCATCAGCTTGAAAACATACTCTATAACCACATTAGTCTCCGGCGACTTCCTACACCATTTTTCAAAAAGTAGTGTTTCCGGCACCCTTAAATTCTTCCCAAATATCAATTCCGCTGGACTAAATCCTGTAGATAAATGTGTGACATTTCTAAGAGCTAACATGGCTGAGGGTAATCCTACTTCCCAATTTTCTTTTGCTTCAAGGCAGATAACTTTCAGGAGCCGTTTAATGGTGCGGTGAAAACGCTCAACGGGATTGCTTTGAGGATGAAATATTGAGCTTCTCGTCACCTTAATTCAGAATTTCTCCAGAAACGTGGTCGTTAAATTGCTGGTGAAATAGGTAGCATTATCTAATTGTAATTCCTTCGGGAACCCTATCCGACTAAAAATTTCTAATAGAGCCCCCGTCACATTTTCAGAGTTTACAGCACTCAAAGGTATGGCTTCCGGGTACTTGGATGCCATGAACAACGCAGTTAAAATATATCGATTTCCCTTTGGAGAAATCGGCAATGGACCCACAATATCCACATTAATTTTTGTGAAAACCTCCGTAATTACTGGGACTAATTTAAGCGGGGCTTTCTTTTGTTCTTGTGATTTTCCTATTCTTTGGCATAGGTCACACGATCTAACAAAGTCCTCACACTCTTTTATGCACTGGGGCCAAAAATAATATCTCAATAATTTGTCTTTACTTTTTGACATTCCCATGTGCGATCCGATGCCATCATAGCATAAACTTAAAACTTTAGACCTGTACTTAGTTGCTACAATCAATTTTTTTCTTTCCTCCCCTCTGTGATCTCGGGGTTTCTTAAGAAGTAATTCATTTTCTCCCACAATTTCCAGGGTTTCCTGTGGCTTAACTTTTTCCCAAATAGGTGTAAGTTTAGGGCAATTTTTTTGTTCTAAAACGAGAGTGTCGGCACTCTCTTCCACTAACGCATTTTTAGTCTCGACGACTATTGGAAATTCAAGTTCTTTTAATTCATCCGGCGGATTTACCTCGGGTTCCTGCGACTCAGTTATTTGCTCGGCCGTTTCCCCGTTCTCTACCGTAATTCCCGCTTGAATTTCCTCCCGCATCCCTCGACTTTGGGTGACGACGGCATTTACGCTAGCTTGTTTTAATTTTTGCGCCTCTATCAGCTCCTGAGTGGAATTTCCCAGCAAGTAGTGGTTCATTTCAACACTCTTACCTACCACGGCGGCCTTTGCTATCAGCTGGCCGAATTCTGGGGTCTCAAGTGTTACTCGAGCTAAGGGTAGACATCTAAATTCATTTTCCAAGGGCTGTTTGAGCCAAATATTTTCTCCGGTGAAATCTCCGGGTTTAACTAATTTAGCTGGGCACAAATCTACGCAACTCCCGCTATCACGCAATACTACGGTTTGGACCTGATTCACGCGAGCTTCGCTTAAGTAGGGCTTAAACGCAAGAGAAAAATTTTCCGTCGTAACTAAGTTGTTTATGATTTCTCTGGATTTATTTAATTCGGGACAGTTCGGGTGGACATGTCCATTCTGAACACACTGAAAGCAGATGGGGCCATTTCGCTTCTCATACTCCCTGGTCCTCCAATCATTATTATTTTTATTAGCAGCGTTGCGCCACTCTTTCGTACCTGATTCCTCTACTCCCGTTTTCGTAGTGGGACTAAATTTCTCTAACTGCTTGGGGCGGTCTACCTTTTTCTTTTCGGGCGATTTAATTTGCGTCGGTTTCTTTACGAATCGGCGTGTCGACTCATACGCGTCTAGCTTATTTACTAAGGTTATAGGGTCATTTAGCGTTCCCCATACATCTACGAAATGATATTTAATTTCCGCTGGTACGCGTCGCTTTATTTGGTCGACTACCATAAGTTCTTTGAGTGACTCAAAATCTTTAACTTCAATTCCATCTAACCATCCCTCTAAATAGCTCCTCAATTCAAATATTAAATCTTTCCACAAATCCCCGTTTTTCCGTTGATGGGTTTGGAACTTTGTACGGAAAGCTTCGGCACTGAGTCTAAACCTGTCTAGCAGTACCGACTTAACATATTTGTAATTATCATTTTTTTCTTCAGGTTTCCTGATGATTATTCCCGCTATTTCGCTCGGCAATAGACTTAGTAACTCTGACACTAAATCACAATCATTAATTTGCAATTTCCTAGCTTGCCTCTCAAACAATTTTAAGAATAAAGCTATGTCTATCTTTTCGGCATCATACCTCTGCATTACCAATTTAACATGCCTAGACGGGTTCCCGCTTTCTGAGTTCACGGAATTTACACTACTATTTTCCCCAATTAGTGTGATTTCAAGCTCAAAAGCGCGTTCTGCTGCTTTCTCTTCAAGCTCAAAAGCGCGTTCTGCTCTCTCGGCGTCTTTAATCTCCTGCAATTTTTTATCTTCTATAAGATTTACGAGAATATTTTTCGCCCTCTCTTCCTCGAAACCTTCACTTTCTGAAAGCATTTCTGCCAGATCGATTATTCTATCCGATTATTGTATTTCTACTTGCAGCTCAAAAGCCAAATTCTGCAAGTCAATTTTCTTGTATTTTGTTAAAAACGACATTTTGCCTCCTTAACTAATTGATATCAATCCCTCCTTAACCGTTTATCCACAACTTAACCTTACCGGAAACCTCGGAATCTTGACCTGAACAGAACAAAAGAACTGGTTGTCCGCTTTTTCCGCTTTTTAACAATAGAGCCCTGTCAATTCGGGGAATTCTACTGCTACGTTCTTCCAAGAAGGGGGGGGGGGGGTACTCCGAAAGATTACAGTTTCAGACTCCTTTGAAATCCTAACATGGTACATAGAATTCAACGATGTTTAAAATTTTCCAGACCAAATTTCACACACATAATAAATCAAATGCTACTTCAATATAATCTTAAGCACTCTATACAAGTTCAATAACTGACTAAATTAATTTGCAATACACAGTTACTTAATTTCAATAATTGGCTAATTTAATTTGCAATACACAATTTCTTAATTTCAATAATTGACTAAATTAGTTGGCAAAACACAGTTACTTAATTTCAATTTAGAATAAGTACTTAAATCAGATTATCCACAGTTCTAGTATTCATCTACCAAATATTTCTTCATTCACTTTTCTTTTAAAATTTTAACCACATTGCATACAATTCATTTTTACTTTTCTCTTGCATAAACAATTCTAATACTTCATTAATT